>JAMOIN010000855.1:0-86071 GCA_024666655.1 Dascyllus trimaculatus
TGTTATTTTTACCCTTTATGTACTTTTGCATTTCTTGCTTTACTTCTTTCATGCTTCACCTGTGTCTAAGTGCTGAAGCTTGTAAATTTCTCCAGTGAGGGATCAATAAAATTCATGTAATCTTAAATCGTAAATAACCCGGTTTATTTATGATTTCCCAAACACATACGTATGCTGATAATGTAACTGTTACTTCATGAACAGTACACCTAGCGATGCATAGTAATGTACTAATAAGCAAAAGACTGAATAGCTCAGTTTATGTATGATTTCCTGAACACAAGACGTTATCTCTGCCTGCGATGATAATCTGACTATTATTTTGAGAATAGTAGAATATGTTTTTATTCTACCAGAAGATGGCAGCTGTGCAACAAATGATTTACCTGCAGCTGATAAAACTGGGACTCTTAAGTTTGCCACCTCGTCACAGCGTTAGATCCTGATCAATCCTGTCTCCATGTCAGGGATAAATCACGATTCGAAGTAAATAATGACCTTTTTTTCCTGTTGTTCCACGTCCAAAAATGCACACAGCTCTTGTTTTGGAGACGCTCACATGGATCCTGCTGCTTCCTGAGGCTGCAGGTATTTGATAAACTCAGAGGAAAGACTCCTGCAAACATCTGGAAGCAATAAACTGAACTTACATTAATTACTGGGGAGTCTCATTAATCCGACCCATTACGTGTTCGCCAGAGTAAAGCTTAATCCTTGTGGAGTTTGAGCTGTGTTTTTTTTGCTCTCCGAGATGTTCTTAGACCAGCATTGGCGCTGAATTGTGGGAAAAAAAACCCCTTCCCCAAATCACTTCACACAACTCCAAGTATGTCGTCGGGGCGCGAATAACCGTCAACGTGATGGATGCGGTTCAGACTTGTGCCGCGTTGAAAGCGATGTGGAAGCGTCTCTTGGTCTGACCCAGTGAGATTGCCGGCTGTCGTGACTTTTGCGGAAAAGGAGTGCTTGTCTGAAAAGCAGGGAAAAGTATGAATTAATTCCAGGACTCTGGCAAAAGGCAGGACACTGGAAGTCTGAGCAAAGTAGGACAAGCGTGTGCGGAAGACGTGATGTTTTCGAGGTGATGGATGTAGAGAAAAACGTTGCGTATCTTCTGCAGCGCGCGTTCCAGTTTCTCTATTTTGACTTTAAGGTCCCTAAATGATTTCGCAGTGGCGTTAAAAAAAAGGCTTTAAATTCGTCTCTCTGAAACTTGCAGATATGGCCGTGTGAGTGGATGACAGTGATATGCGGTGACTTCAGAGAGCTGCAACTCCTCGTACCTAAACTCCATTGCGTGTTCGAATGCAAGGAAACGGGCCAGAATGCGCCGAAATGCTCGAGAGAGTGTGAAAGATGAAGAGCGACGCCTTGGGAGGAAAAAAACTCAGATGTCAGTTCTGATTTCGTTAGATTTTAAAGTTTCGGATGGAGATGTTTGTGGCTCCCAGACTTTTATTCACCCTAAACACTGCAGCAGTTCATGCCAAAGGTCTTGGAATTTGTACGCGAGTCCTTCCCCTGCTATAAAAACGCTGGAGAAACGGTGTGGAAATCGCAGATGTGTCGCAATCCAGAGCTGCCTTTCTTCACCTCAAATTTGCGAATCTATCAAAATGGCTGCTTCTGATGAAGTGGGTGAGCTTGAGCCGCTGTTATTCTTTCCAGTGTGCATTTTTCCCCACGACTTCGCGGCCCCGCTGACACGAGGAAAACTTTCACGAAGCTCTCAGGTAACAAATCAAACGTCTCCCCTCGCACCTTTGATGAATGGCACTCGACGCCCTCGTGTGTTTGTTGCTCATTGTGCAGGAACCGCGCGGCTGCAGCTCCCAAAGAAAGACGTTATGTACGACCCGTTTCCTGCTTTGCCTAATGAGGCCGTCGCGAGCCGCGCTCCTCTGGTGTTCCGGCTCAGATCTCGAGGAGGTTTCCTGGAAAGAAATGCGATGAAGAAGCAAAACAAGGGTCGTCTTTGCAGAGATTATAAATACATGTCCATTTCCAAAAAAACGCGACCCCGGGTTCGTCTTTTAAAACCTTCGAGTGTCTCGACCGCTGAAGCGTTATCATGTTGTCATCTGAAGTTTTAAGTTACCAACCGTCCTTTAAAAGTGATTTTTCTACGGCGTGTCTAACTTTCTCCCCCGTTGCGAGACATCTCATTTTGAAACCGAACTCCCCACATAAACAGTGCGGTGCGCTGACCCCGGGGTAACGCCGGCCGCTGCCTGTCTGCGCTCTGTGGCTTTTGGCTGATGTCGACGGGTTTTGATGGCTGTCGGGTTTTTTTTTTTTTTTTTTTTTGGGGAAACAGGCCTGTTGCAACCTCGCGCTTTCGACATAGTTCCTGAAGCGTGTAACCGAAGAAAATGTTCGAGGCGGCAGTTTCTTGACCCCGAGAGGGGAGCCGGGACAACATGCTTTGGATTGCACAGCTGTGGAGGAGAAAGTGTGCTGGTTGCTGCCCTGGTTTTGCTGACAGCTTCCCTTTTTTTGCCTTCTCACTCCCTGGCAGAGAGTTTTAGTACGAGCCAGGCCTCGAGGCTTTTGGTTTTACAGACTCGGGTCTCCTTTGTTTGCAAAGTGTAACTCAAATAAATAGATTTGTCTTGGTGATATTGGTGTGTTTTACCAAGCAGTTATGTCAGATGATGGTTGACTTGCATTTTAATAGTGAAGAGAACTTTTACGTTTGTTTGACTCTGAAGACTCTGATAGTTTGCTTTTATGTAGCAATCCCCAGTTAAACTAACATATAATCAGTATGAGGCGATAAAAGCGTTAGAATGTCTTTTAGGTGGAACGCTTACATAGTGTTTGAAACTGTAACATAAGAAAATAATGGCATGTTTTATATAGACATAGTTTTCTTGTTTTGCTAAATAAATGTGTACATTTGAAAAGCATTGTAATATACAACGATCAGCCACAACATTAAAACCACTGACAGGTGAAGTGAATAACATTGATCATATTGGTACTATGTGGTGTTCTGATGGAAAACCTTGGATTTTAACATCCATGTTGATCAGACTTAGACACCCAAATAAACATTGTCCCACAACAAACACACTCCCTCATGCAAATGGAAATCCCAAATGTCACTGGAGGAAAATGCACCCCACCACATGGAAACAACATCAACCAATCAGGAACATGTTGAGGAACATGACAATGGCCCAACATGTTGATTTGACCTCCAAACTTCCTACACCCCATTGTGATCAAGCATCAACAGGATGCAGTGGAACAAGTTGGATTGACAGAGGCCCCACTGCACAAGCCAGAGTACCCAAAGGATCCAGTGGCAACGTCCTGGTTCCAGACCCCATAGGACACCCTGAGAGGTCCTCTGTTCCATGTCCAATGGTTCAGAGCATTTTGGAGCACATAAGGGGGACCAACACAACATTAGGCAGGTGGTCATGGTGTCATCACTGATCAGTGTTTGTCCGCATCTGCAAATCAGGCATCGCAGTAAGTGTAGGCTTAATAATGTCTTAATTGTAGTACAGAGGGGAAAAATGCATATTGTCATCGGCAAACTGGATGAAACAAGTTGGAAAATATCGGGATATTAGCAAAAATCCAATTTCTGTACATCCCTACTGTAAATGTCAGAATGTGTCTTTTAGTTTCCAGTGTCTTTGGTGAGGGAAGAATGGAAATATGTACAAAACTATATTTTGAAAGCACAGATCATCACTAAACCAAACCAACAATACAGTAACATAAGTGTATACTGGGACATCTGAAACTAGATTATGCAGTAACAAGCTATTAAGTACCAGTTTGACCAACAGTTTTTAAAAAAGCTACAAAATGAAATAATTAGTTGGCAGATAAATCTGTAAACTGAACAAAGTTGAGTTAATTTCTGTCACCCAGCGATTTTCAATCCAGTGAAAGGGACGAGAAATAACACTGGAAATTACAACAGGAGCCGCGACTTAGAAAAGGCAATTAGAACACATTAATGGAAAATGCATATTAGGCTTAAATATGCTCCGTAACAATGACCCAAGTACAAAATGAGGCTTTGTCAAAGAAATGGCTCCAGTGAACAGTCGAGTTTGATACTTCAAGTCCAATAGAAAAGAGAAATGATTAAAACAAGGGACTCTCCAATCCCAATATTTTCCCTCCTCTGTTTCCAATCTCTAAACTCTGTATTATATTGGTGTTGGCTGACAGCAAGTACAGACTTTATTCCGATGCTTTTTTAATATTCTCTCTCAGTGTAAACGGTAAATCCAGCCTGGAAGTGACTTGAGCTCTCTGTGTGTAGCTGTAGGCTTCAGTTAATCAGAGATATTCATGCGTTTTTATTGGGTTTGTGAACATTTATTTGTTCTAATTTGCTTTTAGACAACAACTTTCTTTTAAGGATTTATTTTTTGGATAGGACAGTGGCTAGAGTGGGGAAGGACATGCGGTAAATGCCCGAGGTCGGAATCGAACCCGGGTCAGCGCTTGGGTTCTGCACTTGGGTCACACAAAATAACCATTAGGCTATCAGGGCGCCCTTTAGACAACAATTTTATTGCGCTTATTCACCAACAAGTGCAAGTACCTAAGAAAAAAGAACAGACTGGACTCATGCAAGCTTTGTAAACTGTTGTTTGTAGAATTTTACATGTTTAAATTATGTGTATTATTCAAAAAGTATGGCAGCTGCCCAGTTAGTTTCGAGGCAGTACAGACAAATCAGTAGAAATCAGGTATATCAGATCAAAAAATATCATGTCTCAAAGGATTACATGATTTTTTAAAAATAAAAATGTCAAAAGTTACCTAGTTTTAGCTTCTCAGTTGTGAAGATTTGCTGATTTACATTCCAGTGAATTTGCATTAGTCAGCCATGTACAACGAGTTCAGAGTATTCTTTTTATTTTAATTAATTTAGGTCATTCAAAAAAAATGGCAATGTGTTCACGAGTAATGAGGTTTGGCAGTTGTTAGCTAAGCAATATGCAGCTGTGGCAGGTGGTAGGGTAGGATTAGGGTTGTCTCCTAATCGTGAGGTTGCCGGTTCGATCCCCGGCCCCGCCACATGCCGAAGTGTCCTGGGGCAGGACACTGAGCCCCAAGTTGCCTCAGATGTACGTTGTTGTGCAAAACAAGCTCCTCTACTTTACTTTCACTCACAGTTTTAGCTTGATGATCACATTTAGTATCATGTGTGGCTCCAGCGTCTCTCATTTTGTGATTTACACTGTGTGTGACAGGCAAAAATGTCCCCTCTGTCCAAGCAATCAGTCCCGCTCTCCTTCATTCTAAACATTTATTGATATATGCAGTTCAAATTCAATAAATCTCGTGGAGTAACACAAACGGTACGCAACGCGGGGTCTGACACGAGGGAAAATGCGGACCGTTGATGTAATGCGACTCTTTGCGGAATTGCAACGACTTTGACGTTATTTAATGTGACGAGGGAATAAATCAAACGGCCGATGGACGGACGCTCGGCCTGGAAGGAGATTTGTGCTTTCGGAGCCGGTAGCCAGGAGCGAAAGGCGAGGGTGATTTTTGGACGGCCGCAGCGCTTAAGCTCGGGGATTACTGATGAAATAAAACTGGGTAATTGCTGATGTGGTGCAAGCGGCGATGGTGTCTTGCTAAATTCAAACCTCCTCCTCCTCCTCCTGCTGCTGCACATATCCATGAGGACTAATCCCCCTATGAGAGACCTCTGAGTTCCTGTCCGTGGCCCCCGCTGCCAGCGTATTGTTCCAGCCAGAGTTACGATGGTGATTTACGAGCTGCAAGCGACGGCTGAGAAGTGGACTGACTCACACTTTCCATTATGATTTACTTTTCAGTTATCGTTGGTTGTTTTTTCAGCTCAGGGGGGACGTGTGCGCAAGAAAGTGGGTAAAAGTTGATAAGAATCGAGAGCAGAGTTTGCATTCGCTCACATGTACATGCACATTTAGCACTGTTCGCATGTGTTTGCCTGCTTCCGTCGCATCAAGGGGTCGAAAGGGAAGTGGATCCAAGTTGGTGCAACTTATATTACAACACAGTCGACTAATCAACACCGTTTTAAAGCAAAAAAAACCCCACTTTCGCTTGTTATCGTCTTGCTTTTTCTCCACATTTTGGGTAATTATTTGGAGAACAACTGTTGCAACCCCAATCGAAGTGTTAAAAGCGTGTTTATTCCGAGCCGCCTGAACCTTATTGACACGGTTTCACGGCCCAATCAACGCCTATTTCTCGGTACACATCCTGCCTTTTCCTCCGGGTGCTGCAGCCCCGCTGATTGGATGTCACCTTCCTCCGTGTGAGAGCGATCGGTCCTCCTGAGGCGGGGGTCAGGCCGATGCTTGTCAACAAACCTCAGCAATTAGCTTTGATTCGCGGCTCGCAGACAGCAGTTCGCTCAACGAGACGTGCGACAGGACGCATGAAGTCAGCGGGGAGCGGCTGTCAGTCAGCGGGGCTGAATCTCCTGCATATGGACTCATTTTAATAACACAAAGAATCAGCGCACTAAAACCTGTGCTTAGGTTTTTTTTCACAGATCATTCCTGTTATTTTTGGTTATTATTTGTTGTTTCCTGGTGAAGTCTTTCCCTTTCATTGATATATTAAATATACAAGCAAAGATGATCATGGTGATGTTTGGTTATGTAGGAAACGAAGATTGAATTAAAGAAAAGCGCCGAGGACCCAAAAACCAACCTGCAGGTTCAAAAGGCATCCATCCATCCATCAATCCATCATCTATAAACCGCTTAATCCTCTGAAGGGTCACGGGGGGGCTGGAGTCTGTCCCAGCTGACTCCAGCGAAGGCAGGGGACACCCTGGACAGGTCGCCAGTCTATCACAGGGCTACACATAGAGACAGACAACCAAGCACACTCTCATTCACACCTACAGACAGTTTAGAATCATCAATTAACCTCAGCATGTTTTTGGACTGTGGGAGGAAGCTGGAGTGAGAACCCACGCTGCACAGGGAGAACATGCAAACTCCACACAGAAAGATCCCAGGTGTCCTAACCGGGACGCGAACCGGGGATCTTCTAGCTGTGAGGCGACACTGCTAACCACCGAGCCACTGTGTAGCCCACTTTAGTCTGCATGTGTCTTTTCTTTTTTTTTAAAGAAACCATTTGCACCAGGTTCTGTGCAGGCAGTGTTCAGACCCAAGAGCTGGGAGATGTAGAAGTTGGGAAACTAATCAGAGAGACTGAGAGGAAAATAAAACACATTTTAGCTGAAAATGAATGAAGCACGGCTCAGAAATGTCACACAGAGGAGCAAGTTGTTGTAAGATACATCCATCATGGTGAAACATCTCTGGAGTTATGGGTAAAAAAAACGCCTACTTTCTAGCTTTGTCCAGTCTTTTTAGCACATGTGAGAACTTAGAAAACTGTTGTGCATGTTCATCCATGGTTTTTGTAATTCTGTTTATGATTTGCTGCTTTATACTAGACAAAATGCATTCTGAGTTCACTCCACTTCCAGTCAAGGTTGTGCTGTCTCCATAGAGGTGCAGGACTTTATATTGGAGTGAAAAATGAGCCCACAGAGAGTAAAAATGTCACAGGAGCAACAAAAATACTAAAAAAAACTGCCGGAGTTCAGAGGGTTAAACGATGAGCGCTCCTCTTTATTTCTCTCTCAAACTGCTAATGTGCATCTGGCAAAGCCGACTTCACCTATGTCATCGGTTAAGAGCGAGCAAAGGCTCCGACTTAGCAATTAATGATGTCCCGGTGACCTAATTCGAGGTGTAAAGCGATCGTAACGAAAAGCCAAATCCACGGAGGCGCTGGGGAAGTAAATCACAGCTAATGGATTTTTTTTTTACTTTTTTACTCATGTCTGTGATGGATTTTCGCGAGGCGGGAGAGACGCTGCGCTCACATGTTGAACGTCTGAGTCACACATATCGGATTTCAAACCAGCGGCCCTCTGCTTGTTCTGTTATTTCTTCAGACCTCCAGAAGTCTGGCGTCTGCACTGCGATCCGACACAAGACGTCTTCGGTTAAAACGCTAATTACAAATTTGCAGAGACATTTAAATGCATGTACTGGGAGAGCGGGGTGAGCCAGTGAACTGCTCCACATTTCTTGTTTTCCACCAGCGTTCGTTCCTGACAGCTCCGAAGGCTTCAGGCATGTTTACACTCCCAAACTTATTTCAAATATTCTCTCTGCAATTACCACCCTCTGGAACATTTGTCTCTTATCGGCTGCCTCCCAGCACGCAGCAGGGTTTATATTAAACATACTCATCTGCATATAGATGTATGTGTTGCATGCAAATTGTCTCGTGTGTACATAATTTGTATACAGTGTAGGAAACAAATGATTCGAGCGGCCGTTTCTGGTTTGACATAATTGCATGAAACTTTTTTTTTAGATCCCTGTGGGCTTTAATTTCCAGCTGAATGTTGTAGAAATGCAGCTTGTAAAGAGCAAAGCATGATTACAGAGGTGGTCGGCAGTGGACTCGTGTGTTGTTCAACAGGTTTTTTTTTAAAGGATTATCGCAATTTGTAAAATTCTCCTTATCAACCTGCAGCATCTGAAATCTCGGGGATCTCGTTGGGCTCTCCTGCGCTGCTTCTTTATTGCTGCGGCGACAATTACCGCCGATTATTTCTACCTTTCAGCGAGATGGGCTCAGCGTTCGTAGAGTGCAGCGCGGCTGAACTGATTACCGTGTAACGACGACCACATGGGCCCGGAATAAGAAAAGCACACGGAGCCGAGGGGTTCTTCTTCGGTGGTGTCCTCGGGGAGCAGGGAAGGAGGGAGGGAGGCGGCTGACTCAGCTGTTCTGGGCTTTAATGAGGGAAGAGCCGAGTACTTTCTGTCAGTCACACACACAGGAAGTTTTATGTAGACTTGTGCACATATAAAACACGCAGACGGACACACAGCCCATGTTACTGGCTTTTCCCATGTGGCTCACTAAAACACACACATGCACCTGAGCACAGATTCCCGCTCTGAACTTTCTTCTTTTTAAAGGTTTCCTCTCTCCTTCTGCTTTTCTTGTCTTCATTTACACTTCGCCTACATGTCTCCTAAACTCTAGGGCTGGTCCAGAATTTTCGAATGTCTGAGTATTCATTCGTTGTGGTGGTATTGGGATAATAATTTTGATATTCGAATAGTCGTGCGCGCCACCGCCGAGCGCCGCTGGGCACCGCCAAACGCCGCCGAGCGTCGCCGGGGCAGTAGTATGCCTCAGTCCTACTACACACACACTAGGGATCGACCGATATTTTTTTGAGATGTTTAAAGAAGTGTCCAAAATGACTAAAAAATCTGACAGAAATGGCTCAACAATGTTCTAAAAAGACCCAAAAGATTCCAAATTCTCCAAAATTATCCAAAAGTCTTCCAGAGTGATTTAAAAAAATCTTCAAAATGGTTAAAAAATTCTCCAAAATTTGTTAAAAATGACTCAAAATGTTTCCAAAGTGACTCC
Organism: Dascyllus trimaculatus; assembly: GCA_024666655.1. Lineage (NCBI taxonomy): Eukaryota > Metazoa > Chordata > Actinopteri > Pomacentridae > Dascyllus > Dascyllus trimaculatus. The sequence goes on from JAMOIN010000855.1 coordinate 9,466, forward strand.
AAAGCCTTGATAATGATTGTTTTCCAGGCTCTGCTTCAGGTTAATCTTTTGACGGCCTTCTAACTTAGCCGTTAGCCGTTAGCATAGCATTAGCCGCTGTGAGAGTAGCTAACTTCTTGGTTTGTGGCGACGGCTCGAGTTTCTTGTTCAGTTTTTTGCTGCATGAAGGACATTTTTGAAACCAGAGGAGGCGGCGTCTGGCCTGAAGTAGAGCATTTAATTGATCGATAGTCGCTCAACAATAATGCAGATAAGTGGAAAACTACCGAATATCGGCTGCGATAATCGTCCAGGCCGATAATCGGTCTAACACACACACACGTACTTCCCCTTTGACCTTTATTACCCCCATTACTGTGTGCGCACATTAGCCCCGAGCCGCAACGAAACTCTAATTTGAAGCCAATGCGTTTGCGTTTATGTAAAGGGGCCTAATGGTGGAAAATGAGTGTGGAGGTCTGTAAATGAGCGCGAGTGTTTGTGTGCCCTCCAGAGCCCGTTGTGCTCACCGGGGAGCCTGTCCAGCATGCTATAAAACTCCAGCGCTCTCAGGCTAAATGTGGCTGAAATGAAGGTTTAATGTGCTGGAAAACTGCTAGTTGGGTTTGAATGGTGTGTGTGTGTGTGTGTGTGTGTTTTAATGGATTTCGTGGGTGTCTCGAAGTGTAATTGTGTGTGGGTGAGTTTCTTTCTGTGTGTTTTGGTGAGCTTGTTGCATTTTTTTCCAATTAAGGGTGTGTAGCCGGAGTGGCCACGTCATGTTGATGTTTTTTTAATCATGATGAAGATGCTGTTACGCATGTGCCCTGTTATTATATGTAAAAATACGTGCAGCATGTTAAAGGTAGAGCCTAACCTGTTATGGATTCTGATTGCTAATTGATTCTTATGAGTCACTAAGTAATAATGTAGCCCCCTGTAAAGCTTTATATCCTTTTAGCACTCACTGAGTAGGATAATTGCAGCCAGACGACGAGCACAAACCATTTGGACCTCATTAATGTGTTTGTTTACTTGCATGTAACTAACTAATTCCAGTACTACAAGCAGTAGCCGTGAAGACACCAGGCGTTATTAGTAGCCCACCCCACGGATTTCGCTCTAATAAAGTCACGAGGTTCCTGCATGACTCCAGAAACAGCTCGTTGTGCGGTTCCCTCTCCGATCGCTTGCGGCATCGTTTAAATTTCATGCCCCCAGTCGCTAACACAGGCTCTCTGTTAGGAGTTTGCAGCCTCTTCAGTCTGAGCCGGGATTGCTCGTCAGGAGGGGCATTCTTCAGACGTGACAAAGCTCCATCTGGAGTCACGGGTTCTTACTGTCGTCCAGGAGATGCTCTGCAGACGCGTAGATGTTCTTATTATGCTGCTTTCTAGTGCATCCGGTAGTAGACCCACATCCATGTCAGGGATGTGTCGACGAAACAATTAAACGTTGCTGCGCTCAGTTGTCAGCACCAGAGATGCGAAGTGGTTAAACTAATTATTGATATTTGATTGGTGTACACAGCTCCAGACTAATTTGTGCATGTTGTAAACCTGCCAGGTAGACAGTGGGACAGATGAGGTCTTATTAAGCCAGTGCACTTTGGCAGTGTTGAAAATGAAAATTAAGTTGTAAGGAGGCTGTGCAAGTCTGAGATAACAACTTGATCGGAGCAAGGCGAACTAGACATGTGGATTTTACCCTGCAGGGTTTTTTTTATTTTAGATGCCATTTGTTGGCTTATATTTAGTGAGTTGTCATGTTTTGGAGGATAATATTAAGTGTTCATATGCAAGGAGGAGAGTGCAGCATAGTTCAGAGGCATAGTGCAGTTTGGTTATTGGAAAATGTGATTAAAGGTTTTGAATCGCCCTAAATGCACCCAATATTTTCTAATTTCATCAATTAAATTGTGCTAAGTTGTGCTTAAATTTGTGTTTTCTTACTATTCCTAGTGTTACATATTCAACTCATGCCCGCTACAAAACAAGTCTTTCAGTGCATATTGGTGTCCTTGGCGCATCTGTGATATCACAAAAAACTGGACGTTGCACAGAGGTCTGCATGCAGCCTCGCATTCGAGATGAAATACGCCGATCAGGCTTAACATCATGACCTCCTGCCTGATACTGTGTTGGTCCCCCTTATGTGGTCTAAAATTGGGCATGGACCAGAGGACCTCTCAGGGTGTCCTACGGGGTCTGGAACCAGGACGTTGGCACTGGATCCTTTGGGTGCTCTGGCTTGTGCAGTGGGGCCTCTGTCAATCAAACTTGTTCCACTGCATCCTGTTGATGCTTGATCACAATGGGCTGTAGGAAGTTTGGAGTTTGGAGGTCAGATCAACATGTTGGACCATTGTCATGTTCCTCAACATGTTCCTGATTGGTTGATGTTGTTTCCATGTGGTGGGGTGCATTTTCCTGCAGGGGTAGACCAGTGACATTTGGGATTTCCATTAGCATGAGGGAGTGTGTTTGTTGTGGGATGATGTTTCCATCAGAACACCACATAGTACCAATATGATCAGTGTAAACCACTTCACCTGTCAGTGGTCATGATGTTGTGGCTGATTGGTCTATGTGTCACTCACATGCTCTGATTCCTTCCTTCCAGTGTGGAAATACTGACTTGCGATGACTAGATTTTGTTGTCATTGCTTTTTCTTTTTGCAAATCATTGCCTTATGCATTGATGTCAGCTTCTAAAACATCAAAAATGCCACCAAAGGTCCACGCGTATTGATGCACATGTGGCCAAAACTGGTCAGTACATTGCTGCTTATCCTGAATTTTGCTTTAAGGAATAGGAAAGCAGAATCGAGCTGCAGGTTTCTTTTGGAATTTGTTCCTCTTATAAATGTGAAACCGGTTCCAGTTCAGTTCTCGTCGCTCCGTGCTGACTCTCAAAGGTAAAAATCTGTGTCTCCGAAGCAACACGAAACCTTGACTTGGACAGTGTTACTCCTGTAATGTTCAAAGCAGACTTTTTCACATGTGGTACAGTGTGTACACGTATGTATCTATTTTTGACATGTATGTCCCCACAGTGAAATGCCGAGTCTGTTTCTGATCCGCTGCTTTTTGCCGCGGGACATTCGGTCAGTTTTTCTTCAAAGTTCGGGCCTTTCCTCTGGTCCAGATCGCGTAAATAAACCCAGATGAATTGCGGCGATAATGTGAAGGTGTTTTAGCCGTGGAGCATCCCTGTTGTTTCTGCGTATTGCGTCGGGGGGGTGACCCGCGGACACGATCGGAGTCGCACCTCTGCATCAGATCTCACCACGAGGGACAGTTAGATCACATCCTCTGAACTGGCGAACGCTGGATTTTTCATTTTCTCCTCGGCTAACCGGAGCCAGCTGAACACACACACGAGCCTGGCGGGAGTCACAGAGGGGTGGCATGAATCCCATCTTTAATCTAATAAAAAGGACTCGGCAGAGGCTGGAGTTAATCAGATCTGTAAGGGAGAAGAGCTTTGAACATAAAGGCGCGGGGAGAAAACGAGGAGGCATTTCGAGTGAAGACAGAATATGACTGGGCATAATGAGTGTCTCGGTGTCATGGAACAGGGACTCTAAATCACCTTCATTCGCCTTTTTGCGCTGCCTGTGCGGTCCTCCTGCCCTGGAGCTGAGAAGGACCACCATGTCCTCTTTTGTCTGGGCACCGGTGTCAAAGCAGCTACCTCTTAATTTATCCGGCTGTAACTCAGACCAGGCTGGACCAGTTGGTGTCGACGCCTCCACACGAAACCACATAGTATGCTGTGTTTTAATGATTGTCATTTTCCTCCTCCTGGATTAACTGGATTAAATGCAGATTTGTGGAGAATTAAGTCAGTTGTATCGTCTGGAATACAAGAAATGAAATCCACACATGCTGCTTAATCTTTAATACATTTACATACAGCACCTCTTAAAACACTGTGTTTACAAAGTGCTTAACAAGTGAAGGATACTCAAGAGGACCGTTTAACAACAGAAGCCTGGTTGGTCCAAACAGGAAGAACAAAGACCAGTGAGGTGGAAAAAAATAAAAGCACCAAAAATACCAAATTAATGAATATTATCAAATTAAGAAAAAAGACCAAGTGAAAAGAAAGAAAATAGAGGGTAGAAATCATATAGACGAGGCTACAGTTATTATGCATAATAATAAATATAATGGTGATGATGATGATGATGATGATAATAATAATATTACCATTATTAATATTATTAATACTACTACTAATAATAATAATGAATACAAAAATAATAATAAAATCCAAAAATAATAATACTGCTACTAATAAATACCAAATTAAAAAATACATAATAATGATAATAATAATGTTGCCATTAATAATAATATTAATAATAGTACGACTAATAATAATAATAATAAATACAAATTAATAATGAAATACAACATAATAATAATAATAATAAAAATAACAATGATAATACTGCTACTAATGAATACCAAATATTAAAATACTAAATAATAATAGTAATAATACCATTAATAATAATTATGATACTACTAATAATAATAATGAAATACAAAATGATGATGATGATGATAATAATACTGCTAATAATAAACACCAAATAATAAAATACCATTACCATTCATCATAATATCAATACTACTACTACTAATAAATAAAAAATAATAACAACAATAATAAGAATAATAATACCATTAATAATAATATCAGTACTAATACTACTAATAATAAATGCAAGATATTAAAATGCATAATAATAATAATAACGCTGGTAATAATAATGTAATAATAATGCTAACAGTAATACAGATAATATTAATAATGATATTATTACTTTTAGCGTGGTCTTCATGTCTGTATTCTTTCAAAATCAAAGCTTTTCTTTACAAATCATATCTGCATTATCGTCTTTCTCTTTTAAAGCTCTTTTGCTTTTGTGCTCTTAACCCTCTGTTCTTTTATTTTGAAATCTTTTGACTCTTTTTTACATATTTATACAGTATTACGTCAGGTGTTGCAGGGTTTGTCTTCATCTATCCCCGTTTTTGTCACTTTTTTATCACTGTAGTTGCTGTTGTTTTGCTTCATTCCTGTATTTTTGTGCGGCACTTTTTAGGTTGCAGTTCACACACTCTATTTATTCTCACAGCCAAACCCCTTGTGCTCTCTTCTTCCAGCTGATCGCTATATACGACGAGCAGGAGCCCCATCATGGAGGCGACGGCACCAGCGCCAGCTCCACAGGGACCCAGAGCCCCGACCTGTTCGCTGTAGACCTCAGCGCCGGCAGCGGGGCTTCGGCCTTCCAGCCCTACCAGGCCGCCAGCGAGATCGAGGTGACGCCGTCGGCCCTGCGTACCAGTAAGTACAACCAGCGGTAAATGTTTCTGGATCAATGGCCGTCAGGTGATTTGTAGATTCTGTAGTTGTAGAGAAGGATCGTCATGCACAGGTGTAATCAGTAATAGAGATGTTTGCTGGTCAACACGTGAGTCAGTTCATCTTCTATTCCTCATGTTGTGATCCTCACTGGAGTCAAATGCCAGCCGCTACAGCAGTACGCGGGAACCCCGACAAATCAGCCCAGTTCCTCAGCCGCTGTTCATAAATTCTGTTAATTGGACAGGAGTTGCTGTTTGATCCGCGGCCAAAGTGGCTAATTGGTTCTGTTCGCTGCCTCCTAAATCAAATGTGACGCCGAGCCCGTTCACCTCTGCAGTTCTGCCGGCCGGGTCGCTTCTTCCACTGTAATTACGGGGAGTTTGGATGAAGAACTGGCTCTTGTAGGTGATTTGTCAATTGGAATCGAGCAAAACCCCCTTTTTTTTTTGCACACAACCGAAAGCAGAGGCAAACAGGCACACATGCACAGACGTATACGTTGAGACAGACCCGCGTTCTTTCTGCTTGTTTTCTTGATTTCTACTTTAACACAGTACTCATGCTTCCCTGTGGGTTGTAACAAACCGCTTAGAGGAACATTTTAGACTTGGGGTAAAGAAAAGAGAGATGAAATTGGAACATGTGAGCTCAGAGTAATTATTGCTCCTGATAATGAAAATAAAAGTATGTAAGTGTCTGAATTGTTAATGCACTAACCCTACTTTAACAACCGTTACGATTACCAATAATCGAGAAAATGATAGATAGATAGATAGATAGATAGATAGATAGATAGATAGATAGATAGATAGATAGATAGATAAACAGTTCCACACAATTAAAATTAACTTGCAATACTTAAAATCTCAAAGGTCTTCGGAGAGCAGACGTAGTGAATACAAAAATATTTTTCAAGAGTGGACAGTAAATAGGTCAAATCTGTAAAAGCTGCACAAACTGTGAAGTTAAATCAGTGTTATTGCCCAGTAGGTTTTCGCATACGAAGACTTTAACTTGGTGTTTTGGTGCAAAAGAGCAAACGTTAACATGCAGATTAAAGGGCCGCCGTGTAGCTCGCTGAGTGGGGGCGGTGCCACGTGGTCGCAGGTCGCCGGCAGCGATCGTGGGTTCGAGTCCGGCTCGCGACCTTTTGCTGGATGTCTCTCTTCTTTCTAACCTGTTTCACTCGATCAATAAGACTTAAAAAATCCCCCCAAAAACATGCAGATTAAAACAAAAACAAGTGTTGCAAGTTAGTGGAAAGTAAATGTTTAAACATAAAGAAGGATCAAGTGTAGTAATTACAGGAAATGAAAAGTCATGAAAAGTCATAATTATTGTTCACTTTTAGAGTTTGTTTCAATCCATCCATCATCTATACATCGCTTAATCCTCTGTAGGCTCGTGGGGGGGCTGGAGTCTATCCCAGCCGACTGTGGTGAAGACAGGTGACACTCTGGAAAAGTCTCCAGTCTATCACAGGGCTACATATAGAGACAGACAACCAAGCACACTCTCATTCACACCTACGGACAATTTAGAATCATCAGTTAACCTCAGCATGTTACTGGACTGTGGGAGGATGCTGGAGTGATAACCCACGCTGCACAGGGAGAACATGCAAACTCCACATAGAAAGATCCCAGGCGTCCTAACCGGGACGCGAACCAGGGATCTTCTAGCTGTGAGGCGACGCTGCTAACCACTGAACCACCATGCAGCCCTCTAAAGAGTCCTTTTATTCTCAATTCTCAAAACTTCTCTTTACCTCTTCCATAAAAATAACAGTTAAAAACAATTTATTGATGCTTATTGTCTTTAATTAACGCTGAAAGTCTGCCGCTGGTTGGAGTCTGGCTTCCCACTAATGACCTGTGTGATGCCAGTGATTGACTTCGGCAGACCCCAAATTTTCCTCTTCTGCCTTCATCTCGTGCACAAACCCTCTCAGACGGCGTGAGCGAGGTCGCCGCAGCCCTAATTGGATTTCTGGTCGAGACGCCGGACGTGAATTTTGAGTAAGAAATGGAAATCTGGTAATATAATCACACCTGCCAGTTGCGTCCAATTCAGCCGTCTTCATAATAAATTCTAACCCTGCTTAATTGACGACTCTGAATCTCATCAGCTGCATTTTAATGGGTTTTAAGAGAAATGTCTGACACGGAAGGGAAGGGATTTGATTAATTTTTTTTCTTCCCGCGAGCGCCTAATGAGAATAGCTTTCAATCACCGATTTATGTTAGAGGAGACGAGATGAGAGGAGCTGGACTCCGTGGGTCTGCCAGTTTTTCTTGTTTGGTCCACGAGCTCCAAAGAAAAGTGATTAAACTTATTAGACGGAGAGCTCAATGGAAACTCACAAATGGATTGATGTCAATTTCTCGCCTTTGTTCCGCTCAGAACCTCTGTAGATGAGAACAAGCTGATAAAAGGACAGTGTCACTGTTGTGGACATGTGAGGCTTTCAAATGCTAATTTCAAAAGCTACGTTTTGTGTATTGGACGCAGTAAAGAGATCCAAGGAGTGGTCATTTGTTCTGGCCTTCAAATACACCCCTGCAGCTTTTTAATGTTTATTTAATGCTGTAATGTGGCTTTTCACTTTTGTGCATTTGTGAGGTAACATTTAATGGTTTTTTTTTATTTAGAAATTGCATTTTTTAGTACTTTGCTGCTGTTATTTAATATTATATGTCAGTAACTACATGATGATGTACAAGGTAGAATGCAACAGGAGTGTTTGTGTCCACTGGGTCCATGTTTGTCGAGCCATCACACATCTCTGAAGTCTCACAATCGCTTGGAAATGCCTTTAATTATGCTTTTATTTTGTTGCTGATTTTGTCTTGTAATCAGAGAGACAGAGAGAGATGGGGGTGACACAGGCTTTTTTTAAAACCTCTGTTAATCCCTCCTTGCTCTTTGTCATCATATATACTGTGTTTTAATGCAGCCGAAATTATGTGCTTTTATTTTGTTATTTTTCTGCTTCAGCGGTAAGATGTCTCAGGCAGTGTGAAATGTGATCACAGACAAGTTGTTTAAATAGCACGTCTAAAACAACAGATGCTGAGCCAAAGTGCTCTCAAATAGAGAATAAGATTAGCGTGACAAACAACGAACACATTTATACATTAAGACTGAGGCCCTGCTGTATTATTTATGATGCAAATCTCATGCACTCTCATGGAAAACCCGACAAATCCAAATGTTCTTTGAACGAGCGTGTTGGCAACAGTAGAGAGGAACAACTCCTTTTTAAGAGACAAAGATCTCCAGCAGAACCAGGCTCAGGGAGGGCAGCCGTCTGCCTTAACTGGCTGGGGTGAGGGTGAAGGGAGGAGAGAAACGGAAAGCAGAGACAAACAGCCCACAAGCGAGAGAACAGAAGCACTGAACAGGTACAGATGGGTGCAGCTCCAGAGCCAGAAATAACCGCAGATGGTAATGAGGACAAACATCATCGACGCTGCCGTAACTACCGCCCGTTACCTAGCTGTGGCACTTTAGTCGAAATAATTGTTTTCTGATGACTACGTCTGACAAAATGACGACGAGTTAATGACAACAGCTGAGCAACCTGAGATAAGTGATGAGAGAGAAACCAGCAGTGATGGAATTATCTATCGTAATGACAGTATGAAATTTATGGAAGCTCCAACGTGTGTCATTTACGATATAGCATCTGCTTATACCAAGTCCTAATCTGATACCATTGTCCTAGATAATGCACACTTCATGTACATTAAGGGAATGAGTTCAATGTACATGCTTTAAAGCTGAATAGTTCTGCCATGCATTAAGAAGTAATTCAAGCTGTTCCTTAATGTTACAAAGGTGCTCACAAACCTTGTTGTACAGCTCGAATAGGGTACTGTCTGAAAGGTAATGCTGAGAGGGTCCAAAAGATGACAAAAACCCAAATTTACTACATGCATGCATGTTAGAAAATGTATTGTAGCTTAGCTGTAGTATCTGATTGCACCACCAGGTGGAGCCTCTTACTGTTTGTTGCTGTTGTGAACCAAAGATGCAGTCACTCGGACTACCAGCGGTTTTGTGTTTGCATGAAGAGAGCATTGTGGGGGTTTTAGCTAGCAAGGGGCACCATGACAAAGACTTCTGTGATCCTTAATGACCTCCGACCAGATCTAATGTGTTTAAGACAAGGTGGGGGAGTTCCAGTATCTGAGTGGCATATTTTACAGCTGTGTTTGTTGTCCAGATGTTGTGTTCATTGATTAAAACAACAAGATCAGCACAAGACAAAAGCCTAATATGCTGAATATGCGTTATCGATTAAACCCATGTTGATTGAGGTTTTCATCCTGCTATAGATTGTGCTGTCACTTTGCGATACCTGTGCAACAGTGGATGTAAACTAAGCGTCAGGCTTAGGTTTGTGTCGATACCAATCAGTTAAAAAATGTTTCTAGTGGGCCCGAGCCCAATCTTTGAGATCGGGTCAGGTCGCCCTTGATATAAATACAGACGATTTCTCAACCGTACAGTTTAAATACACACAATGTGACATTAGAACACATTTCTCATCACTGTAATTCAGTTTAAGTGCTGCATTGTCGTATCCTAAAGCCATCTACAGCAGCATTTGTAGCAGTAGTTGGTTTTGAGGCCTGTCAGGACCGTGTCCCTTCATGAACTCCATCCTCCCAAAGAGCCACTGCCTCCTTCAGCTCAGAGGGATTTAGGTCCCACGCTCCGGGTGACCCAGCAGCACCACTCAGCCAAGCGCAGGAGTGTGTAGACAACACAGACACACACAAGCACTTTTCCAGCCTCTCAACAGCTACTGTAGCTGTTGGCTCGGATACTTCAAAACACAAACACACGTCCACCGGTTTGTGTTCGCCTAAAATTCTTAACTCATCATTCAAACACAGTGACTCACAAACAACTCACACAAACACAAACACACAGCTCCACTTGGGTTTGCATAAATGTACACACCTCCAAACAAAAGCATTAAGTGTTCCGACACAGATCTCGTCAGTTTATCGGAAAGTACAGAGAAATAAACACACAGTTGGACACGGTGGTTGTCTTCATGCATTTACTCTCACAATACACACAAAGTCAAATAACTGTTGACTCAGACACTCTTTGGACGAAGCGTTTGGGAAAAGAACATGAGAACGTGACGCCGGTCATCCAGAAACGACACTCCTGCCTTTTAAACAATTATATTCCGTTTACAATCCGTCTCTCTTGTGTGGTCCAGCGGCTCGCTTTTCGGCCAATCAGACCAGCTTTGGGATTTGCGGAGGTCTGGAAAGCAGGGAGATTTTTTCTGCTGTCGTAACGCTGTGTGTCGCGCACCAACGCAGGCTGTGGAGTTCTGTGCGCGCTGCCCTTGCTGGAGTTGTTATTTGGACCTTGGCCCGCCGCCCACGCGCTGCAACTTTTTAAACAGAGTGAAGAGTTTTAATGGAAGGCATCCACTGGCGCTGGCGTTTCTCAATAGGCTCTTCCTCGTATTGTTGTTCCCACACAGTCTGCTGCTGCTGCCGATGTGTGTTATGAGAGGACACTGAAGTAGAAACTGCAGCTGACTGATTAGACTTTTAGTGATACATCTGATTAATTCACAATGGGCTGATAATGGAGTTTCAGTGATTAATTTCCTTTGTTAGCCAACATTGTTTGAGAAATATAATTTGTTCAGCATATTTGCATCAATCATCCTTAAGTATGATATTAAATCTTTGTCTTGAGTCTTGTCGACTACAGCAAAGGGTGTTCTTTTTTAGCATACATCCTCAATGTGGCTAAAAAACACAGTGATTATGTTTCTTCATTGAGTATAATCCAGCTTAAGGAAAAGCAAGCTATCTGTATTTCTTTCTTACTACTTGCTGTGTTGGAATATTGTAGCTGAAACCCTGCTTCGTCTGTTTTGTTTCTCTCAGATATGCCCCTCCACGTCCGACGCAGCAGCGACCCGGCTCTGCTCACCATCAACGGGCCGTTCAGCGGCGCCGATTCACGGGTCCAAACCGAAGAGACGCCATCGAGGAAGAACCCGACCCGCTGGTCCACCACCGCTGGCTTCCTGAAAGCCCGCCACGCCTCGGGCACAAACAGCCTGGAGAGGAAGGTAGGCAGCCGAGTGCCAGAAGTAGAGGAGCTGCTCGCCCAAAATTAAAAATGCAACTAGATGTAGCTTAACAGTGTCTGAATTGTGCAGAAGCCCTGAAGCTTTCTTTATATCTGTCATGAAAAACGACTTTCCAGTTGAATTCAGTGTCACAGATGTGCAAATCTTGTCTTTGCTAACCTAAAAACTCCCAAAGTCAACTGTTACTTGTGCCTGCAAACCTGACCTTTCACCTTAGCATAGCTGGTCTTAGCAACTTGTGGCTCTTGAGTGTAGTTCAGGGAGTGTATCTGTAAAATATAGAGAAAGGAAAAACCAGCATCGAGGGTCTTAGCAATGTCACTGCTCCTTGGTATTGATTCTCCAAGGCTCTGGAACTCCACCGGAGGGATTCAACGCTCTTCCTCCAAAAGATAGTTCCTCATTTGGTGTTTTGATGACGCTAGTGGTGAACATAGGACTCCAAAATCTCCCATCAGTGTTCAGTCGGTTTGAAATCTGGTCAATCTGAAGGCCGTAGCGTAACATCCATATCATTTTTACGCTCATCAAACGATTCAGTGACCCCTCATGTCCTAATTGATTGGGGCATTGTCTTTTAACCTTGATTCAAGATAAAGAAAGTCTTTGCGCATCTGTTGTATGAGACACATGTTTAGTTTCAAAAAGATGTTTTGCTGCCAGACCTGGTGAAGGTGTAGCACCGAAACGTCACACGTAAATGCATTTTTGCAAGCAGGAGTCTTTTTGAAACTTTTGGCATTTTCATTCTGGGGTGCGACCCGTTCTGTTTAGATAGAAATGCATCATAACAGGATAAAACTGGTCCCTCAAAACAACTTAGTATTGAACAAATGCATCAGATCCTTTCACTGTAGAGGCCAAAAGTTCTAGTTTTCCTTTCACTGGCCACCCATCTGTATTTGACTCTTGCACCTTTCCCATTTTGCTGTTATAACCAACATTTATGCATGTCTCCACCAAGAAGACAACCTACCAGACAGTATAAATGTTTCAGTAGCTTAGCTGGAACTTATGCAAACATCTTTAGGCCTGATAAGATTGGCCTTTCTGCAAAACCCCCACACCTGTTCTCCCTGCAGGGAAAAGGCATGGACACGTACCGCAGCCTGCCGCGGGATGCTGGGACGTGGGCCAATCAGAGGGAGTTTCAGAGAGAGACGGCGCGGTCATCACTCAGCGCCAATCACCCCATGGTGGACCGCTGGCTGGAGAGACAGGAACAGGTAGGACCATGTTTCTAGATGCCGATAAACACGCATACAAAGAAAACAGATGTGCGGTGGTGTATTTCCTAAAGACTTACAGCAGTAAATATTGCTTGTGACAAGTTATCTGGCAATTATATGCAGCCATTTGATCCAAAGCAATATATATTATCTGTGGATTGTCGAAGGAAAGTAAATGATGAGTAGACGAGTGTCCAGGAGTTTCTATCTGGTAGTCTTCATCCTTACATGGAGTCTACAGCGGATACCTTCAGCCCTCCATTGTTCGGAGATTTATAGCCAGTCTCACCCTCAGATTACCCATCAGCACTAAGCTCTCTGAAAGCCTGACTGAGTGCCCCAGATCCAGTCCACAGCCCGACCCACTTCTAGCACTCCCACCGGGCCGCGGCGGAGAGGTTAAAAAGTGAAGAATTTTCACCATAAATCCACGATGACACATAAGTCATGCAATGAGAAATAGCATTATGTTGATATAACAAATGACATAAGCCACGTACTGTACATATGGTCCTGCTTAGCTGGATATCCAGAATGCCGCGGGGTCAGGAGATCCGTTCCCGCTCGGGTCAAAGTTGTGTTGGAATATGATGATGAAATGTGATAATGCTTTCGCGACCGCATGCATCCTTCATTTCACACTCGGCCTTTGTCTGGGTTGCGTTGCAAAAAAAACTGGGTTAGAAGTTTCCCCTTTTCATAACATCAGGATGTCAGGAAAACAACCGCATCAGCAAAGTGAGTTGGACAAATATAAAGCAGCGGTTTATCTTTTTATGGCGGTTGGTTCGGCTTGGTGGTCTGACACCTTTATTCTAGTAACACCGTTTTAATGATGTGGGTTCGAGTCCAAGTGTAATATTTAGCAACACACTCTGATATATGTGTTTTCCATTTGACAGCCCCAGTGTGTAATGTAGAATGTACAGTGAGTTCATGGATGAAAATCGGCCTCTTTTTTACCCTTCATCTTTCCGAGAAATGTCGGATTCTTTATTCAGACTTTGAACTATTAAAATCTAAACACCAGTTGTGTGAATGGACGCCCAATAGATAGCAGAAACTGACCACAATGACTTTAAATGGCAAATGTTGGTAGCTATAATGAGCTAATTTACCAATTTTAGCAGACGATGACACATTTTGACAGCGAAAGGTAAGACTTGATAACTTTGGTTCATGTTCTAACCATACTCGATAGCAAAAACTACAAGTTGTGTTTCTCCTATAGGGGCTAGAAGTTGGCTAAAGCTGTAGTCTGTTGGTTTCTGTTGGGTTGTTTGTGGATGACCGTCGCTTTGGTAAACCATTCGGCCAATTCAACATGTTGAATATTCGTCAGTAAGGCTGTCCAACCTGCTGTTCGGCCATTCATGGATTTGATTTTCTTCTCCCTCATGAAGAACTCGATGGACTAATAAGTAGGGGTCAACCGATATGTTTTTTTTTCAGGGCCAGTACCTGTTGTTCTTAATCGAAGAGACAGATAATCAATACTTGGAACCGATGAAAATCCTGATGTCAGTAGTTAAAGCAGCACAAACTCCAGCACGAAACTATGTTGGAATGCTTCAGTTTGTTTATGTTTTACATACATGTAGAAATAAAAAAAAAAAGGTTTTGTTTTTACCATTTATCCTTCAGTACTGATATACTGCAGAGAGAGGAGGAGCGAAACCAAAGCAGCACATTTATAATTTAGTTTTTTGGTTTTATTAGGATCCCCATTAGGCGCTCATTTAATGGCCGCTAATCTTCCTGGGGTCCTTTAAAATATTTCATTTACAACATTTACAATATAAAATCGTGTAAAAAAATCACAAAATTGCACAAATAACACAATACAGTTAAGAAAAGTAGTAATAATAACAACACGATGAAATTATTACATTACATTATAGCAATAATACAAAAATTTACATGTGAGCAGGTTTAGTTTTCACATCTGCAGTAACTCTGTTGTACAAATATTCTTAAATGTGCATTTATGTTGTCTTCTGCATGACCGAGCGCTTATTCCAGTTAAATATTGCTCTGTAAAGCACTGTGGAATTCAGAGGATTTGTTTTAAGGCGAGGAAGTTTTAAGTCGCCCCCTAGTGCCCGTCTTGTGTCATATCGGTGGGTAATTCATTTCTTCTAATTGGAATTGCTGAAAAATGTCAGTACTGATTAGCATTAAATCCTAGATGCAAGATTCGATTATCAGTTGAACCCTGCTGGTTTTGTTTTCTGCACCAAAAGACTGTCGTTAAAAAACGTTGCGTAGTTTATGGCGATGATTCGGGTTTTTTCAAGTACATTTATTCCTCCCGTACATGAAGGTGATGATACTTTGGTTGAGATGTGTTCTAGTGGTACTCTTAATAGATCTCAAAGAGAAACCTATATTTGTCACGAATACATTTTTACAGTGTTATGAAATGTTGTTTTTGCATATCCCAGTTGGGGGAGTCTTGGTACGGCGCCCCTGGAGCAGGAAGGCGCTCAAGGGTCCACCAATGGCCGCATTGGGGTTCGATCCTCTGACCTTCTGATCAGTAGCCCAGAGACTTAACTGTTGCACCACCACTGGCCCCCCCCTTACCATATCAGTGGTATGTTGATCTACGCTTGTGCTGACTCTTTTAAGTCACCATTAAGACCCAGCAGAGTGTAAACCCAGTTTCTTACAAGCATGTTGATTTATCATCAGCACCTCTAAGTCTCCTAAGTTCCTTCCAGCTCAGACTTCCCTGTTGTTATATGAGCTTTTTCTATAAACAGGATCTTGCACTGAAGGGTTAAATGTACAACAGGTTCTCACCATTCATCAGTGTAGCGCTGCAGCCTTCTCCACATCTGTCTTGCAGCAGCTTTTAGTATGAAGGGGGTTAAGTGGTGGAAGCGACTGCAGGACGGTGTAGTCGGTATTAATGACCTGCTGAAGGCCATCTGGCCTCCTTGACTCGCACATATACGCTCTCAGACACATGTCCCCCCTCCTACAGTCTGGTGACGGGCCTCACAGTGACATGAGCAGCTACATTGGTCCGTGTGTCCTGCTGCTGTGTGTTTGTGTGTCTGTCTTATTTAATGCCGCTCCTCTCTGTGGGATAGTGAGAGGCAGCTTGTTGACAGGGTGTCCTGTTGTTTGGGGCTTGCGGCACAAGTGTGCAGGTGGAGTTTGCTCAGGAAATGACCCAGTCAGATCCAAGTTACATGGTCATATGTAGATTCTTCTTATCAGTAGCACACACAAGCCTCATGGGCTGCTTTTGTAGTCGTCAGCCTTGTGCAGAATGACTCGCTGCCGCTGTCTGAAGTCACGTATTGATTTAAGCTCCTCTTAGCTTACCGCGTTCCAGAAAGGATGCTGCAACTCCGCTGCCTGATGAGAAAAACCTTCTTTAGACAATCAAATGAAAGAATAGATGGGATTTACCAGACGGAGGAAAAATCCCTTTAGTTAGAGGCTGAAGTCTGTTGGTCTACACTGTGGATTGTAGATTGCTGTTTTAATAAGTTCAGGATGCTCTCGGTTGTCGTAACGACCTCCTCATCACTGCGTTTCATCTTGTTGGAACAGACCTTTAAACAACACCAGGCGATGGAGACACTTTGTGTTTCTGACTTAAATCTCAGTCTGACCTCATGAAGTTTAAGTCTGTAGGCAAACTTTGATGCCGACAGCGTCTGACGGAACTACAGGCAGGCAATTATGGATGAATATGTGGCTCAGTTTAAAAGAGAAACGTGTTGCCTTTTGAACAAAAGCATTAGAAATCTAAGAGCAGAAGTTACCTCAGCTGTTAGCTCGAGCTCCCAGCCCCTGCCTCCACTTTGAGCGCTGCCTTTATGCGTAGACGTTTGATTGATGCAGAAAACTTGGTGTGAAGGCCGCGCACACCCACACAGATGTTTTCAGCTATTCTGCCCATTCAGACCTCTGCTCTGGTTGAAGGTGAGTGAAGCCGTGCGGGGAATAACGTGAAGTCCACAAGACGCAGGCCTTGTCCAAGCTAAAACGGCTGCTGTATTTTTTGCTAAACAGATATTTTCCTCTTTGTTTCAGCCTCACGTCCACACTCAGGCAACGTTTCAGATCGCTCAGGCAGATTTTTCAAGCCCCTTGTGGAGTGCAGATTTTGAAAAACTCCAGTTTAGGTACAAACGTGTGGACATATAAAACGGAGAGGTTGTGAAGCGATGATGTCACGTCTCAATTTACACAACAACCGGTTTAATTGTACCACTTTTCCTGCATGCAACAGCCTCTGTGTTTGCTGTGCTTAATATTTTTGGTCTTTAGCATCTTAAGAAACAACAAAACTGCAGAATATTCTTCCGTTATTTGACGTTTTGTTGATGTAGACTGGCCCTGCATTCCCGTTTGTATGGAGCTATTTTGCAAATGATGTTGGCGTAGGTGGACAGATTTTTTTTCTTTCTAAAACTGAGGAGGAAGACGTCCTTTTAGAAAAATATCCCTATTAGTACGAACCTTAATGTTGTAATAAAAGTGATTAAGATGGAAGTTGTTCCTCCCTGGTGGGTGCATCACATTTAGCCTGCAAGTAATTAAGATTTCAACCAAGAGGAGCTTGTGCACACCCACACAGCACTGAGCAGAGGTTTTAGCAGGCAGGCTCACCTGTGTAGGTGTAACATGGGTATGCAGGACCTTTACTCAGTTGTTAGAACCATAATTGGGGTTGGAGCACCAATGGCACATAGAACCCTATTGTTGTCCCTTAGATTATCTTTGTTATTTTACTGCCTTTTGAACTGCAATTTTGAGGCCCTTAACATACTCGAAAACATGTATAAATTGGCACGCACATCACACCTGGCAAAAAATTTAATATTTGGGGAAACTGCACATGTGAATGGCAAAATGGCTCAATAGCGCCCCCTGGAAAATTAGAAAAACTGTGCCCCCGAACTGCATTTCACATAGAGCTACAAAATTCACGACGCATAGGTATCACATCAAGATGCAGAAAAAAGCCTCAAGAACCCATACCCAGAATGCAACAAAACAAGAAGTCCACCATTTTGAATTACACGTCAGATATTTGGCGATTTTGGCGAAATTTTCTGAATTTTCGGGAGCAATTTCGCTAGGGATTACCTCCGAGAGGCCTCAAATTTGGCCAGCATATACAACAGGCATTGGTGAGCAAAAGTTATTAAAATGTTCCTCAAAAGTATGAGGGCGTGGCCGTGGCAGCCTGCGGCGCTTTGGCGTCTCGCCATGAATGAAACAAGAAATGCTGTCTAAATAGCCTGAACAAACAGCCTGAAAATTTACATGTGTGATGTGTGAAAGTCCGAGCCTGATGTCAGCCATACGACCACGTAAGGATAGGTCAGTCGCAGGCCTATTCTGATGCTCGCCATAATGCCATGAAACAGGAAGTACTGTCTAACTAGCCTGAACATACCAGCCTGAAAATTTACATGTGTGATCAAAGTCCGGGCCTGATGTCAGCCATATGCCCATATAAGGGTAGCTCAGTTGCAGGACTTTTCTGATGCTCGCCATCATGCCATGAAACAGGAAGTACTGTCCAACTATCCTGTACTTGCCCAGTCAGCCTCAGACTTCACATGCATGATCAAACTCCAGCCCTGATGACAGCCATATGCCGATTGCCATTCTCTGTCACAGTGCCTCCTGGTGGACATGCGCGAAATAACTAAGCAGCACGAATGCGAGGACCCGCCCAAGCTGCTCGCTGCTTTAATTTGTGCCCATATGTCTGTACCTCTTTATATAACTTTGTTTATTTGGCTTAAACCAGCAGAACAGCAAACACACAGCAGCATAGATCAGCAGAACAGACTGACAGGTGAATAAAATGTTGAGAATATAGTGAATTTTAAAGGATCTCACATAATAAAAAGTTGTAGTTGTACAAAGTCACAGCAGAAACGAATGTCTTCTTGAAAGGAAAAGCAGCTGCCACATCGTTGGAACCATAAA
Source organism: Dascyllus trimaculatus (assembly GCA_024666655.1). Lineage (NCBI taxonomy): Eukaryota > Metazoa > Chordata > Actinopteri > Pomacentridae > Dascyllus > Dascyllus trimaculatus. The sequence continues at coordinate 28,165 of JAMOIN010000855.1, forward strand.
AAGGCTGAACCTTGAGCTGAAAGACAAAGAAGCTTGTATGACTTTAGCATGTTATGTTTATGCTGCTGATTTCCATGCATTTTTAATGACCACACAGCTTCTGTGTACTTATAAATTACAGTTTATTACAGAATTCCTCCATGGCGCAATTAGCTCAGAGAGCCATTTTTCCCCCCCAGCAGTGTATTAAACCTTTGTTAAGAATATAAAATGGAATGGTATGGAGGTGGGGGCAGAGGGGGGAGAGAAGAATAGCATAGCAAGAATAGAATATGCAGTGATTTAATTAGAATAGAGCAGCTTGGAATGATGAATTAAGCAAAGCAATTTCCTCAAGTTGGTTTCATCTTATCTTCCTGGAATGAATAACATGGAACAGATGAGCATGAGAACGACGAGAAGAATCAGAATAGAGCGTCACACAATGAAGTCGGCCTATTTTATTTCCTACGGAGAACTCGGCTTCTCTTCATAACAAAAAAACACACACACACACACACAAAAACGCACCGCATTGCTTTGCACTGAAGTGAGCCAGATTGAATTGCATTGAAATGAATGAAACTATTCTCCGATCCAAAGTGGTTAATTGTGCGTGTTCGTGCAGCGGCGCCGGCAGAAGAAAAAATAAAAATTCAACCGAGATAGTTTGGAGCCCCCCCCTTCCTCCTCCTCTGCCTCCGTTGGCAACAGGTAGGGGGTCGCCATGGCAACAGTGGGGCTGTCAGTCGAGTGTGTAGTAATGAGAGCGGGTTGGAGGTGCAGCCGCTGGTGGAGAAAAGAGGCCTGCACTGCAACTGTGTGTGTTACGTGTGTGTATCCATGAGGGCATGTGTGTGTGTGTGTGTATGTGTGTGTGTGTGTGTGTGTGTCAGCGGTGAGCACATGTCAAAAAAAATAATATCCAAGCATTTGCAGACTGGGTTGCAAATCAACCAATTAAGGGGAAAAACCAAAACCACTGAGCCACCTGCAGCGTTACTGAGCTGAACCTCGATACACGACACACACACACACACACACACACCTTGTACCTCGTCTGGGTCAGGCTTCACTTTTGCAGCTCGACAACAGCCTCTGAGGACTTGGATGTCACGGCGTGCGCTTGTATCTGCTTCGTTCAATCTGTTTCTCTTACATATCTCCTATGTGTGTCGTCTTTGTGTGCATTTGTGTGTGCACTTATCTTTTACGACTGTGTGTGAAGTTGTGTACTCTTTGTCCACGTCCCGTAAAACTCACCGATTGTGTGATTTTTGAAAATTTCACAGATGTGCTGCCTCCTTTGTGAGTGAAAAATACTCAATATTTTCTCACTGAGGCTAAAAAAACACACTCGAAACTCCTTCAGTGCAGCTGAGATAAAAACTGCTTTTATACTTACATGAAAATTTTATTAGTTAGGGATGCGCGCTTTGCACAGGACAGCCGTAGGCTTGTTTCCACATGTATGTGTGATGCCTGGAGGCCTTCCCCTGAGCTCTGACAACACTTCTATTCCTGATACCTCGAGCTGCAGCCAGATAAGGCGAAACCAGGCATCCTAATTTCTCCCCTCGCAGCATTACCAACACTTGCACGTACTGTCAGACTCAAGGACACGTAGCGATCCAAGCGTCCAAACAAAGACAAATATGCCTCTTTGTTGTTGATTAATGATGTTAAATAATTAATTAACTTGTGTTCAGGTTTGGATGTTGCAGAATCGTCTTTGAAGGAGTCCTGTGCAATCTAGTGGAGTTTAATTGTTTAACTTAGCTTTGCTCGATTTAGTCAGTTTTTTTATTATTTTACAAAAGAATGTAAAATATAGTTACATGAATAAAACAAGAAGTTGCAAAATGCTGCGTCTCAAGGCGGGATTGAAGTCGACCATGAGGACCTTACACTGGAGTTTCAACAAATCGTAAAAAAGCATTTTTAAAAATTGAAAAAACCTCATTCAATATGTAAAATATTCCTCCAAGTCCCCACAAGGGTGACCAATACTGGGAAAAAAACCCACAATGGCTCTTTATAGTACAGATATTTTACTACTTAGACTTTGACTTCCTGTTTACTATGTGAAAACACAGCCTGCAGTTCAACCGAGCATCTCTGAATTTCTGTCACGTGAGTGTTGGTCGCAGCTAAATCGCTAACACCTTCTTGGTTGTAGCGATGACTGCAGAATTTTTTTGTTTTTTTACAGAATCTAGTTACTGCATGTGTGGTTTTTTTTTCGCTGGGGGACGGGGGGCAATTTTCTAAAAAAGAAAGACATGCAGAATAAAGCGATTTCAGCAAAATGTCTAGATTTTAACCTTAGATTTGGTGAATTTTCCTGACAAGACCGAAAGTCAGACATGATAAGTTCAAGGACCGTCAGAAAGTTGAAAATCAGACATTTTTTTCTGTTTTAATGGTTTCTTGCTCCGAGTAAAGTTGCTGTTTTTGTGGTTTTTGTATCTTATTTTATTTCATTTAAGACAACACGCCTTTCAAGCTGGCTGGCTGGATTTGGAACCTTTGACGCCTTAAGATGGGATTTTAAAGTAGTCATGATGGAGATCTATCATACCTTATAATAGATATCACTTTAATGCTTTTTGGAAGTGGTGCGTTTTGTGTTTTTACCAGCATAAGCAGCAGTGTTTTGTTAAAAAAAACAGACGGCCTACGTGCTCAGAAAAGCCACAGCTACCGTGGCTGCAGATTCATGCAAAGGGACGAGAGTGGCACAAACAGAAAGTCGATTTCTGTCAGCTGAAAATCCAAAGGAGACGAATGTCACCGCTGTCGGGGCAGTGATTGATTGACAGGTGAGATTTTGTGGGTTTGGTGCCGAGACAAAAAGTAATCGGATACCTCCCACAGCATAAAGCAAAGCAAACCTCTGATGGCATTTTTAGCATCCAGGCCAGGTGGACTGAAATAACTGAGAACTGCTGTTAATGTGACACTGTTTTTCATTCCAATTAGCACCCTTCAAGTGCAGTCCTCATCTTTGCGGCTTTAAAAAAAAAAAAGACTTGTGATATTCGTGGTGCGGTTAATGATGATAAGTTACTGGAGGTCAGGTTTTATAACTGCTCTGGCAGCGCTCGGTGTGAAAGCTGGGTGTGTGTTTGTGATGCTGCCGCTGCGTGTCCTCAGTCATTAGACTGCTGAGGGACCGATGTTATCTTTCATGGTGGGATGGAGGCTTCACACGGCTCGCTGGGGACGTAGTTACACCGACATCCCGACGACGGGTCCGCACGCACACACGCCCCGACGCATACCTGTGCAGGGGCGTTTATGCCGGCGTACACACACCTTATCACGCTGACGCACATCTGCTCAGGAGATGTTTTGATAAATCAAACCTTTGAACGCACACTGGAAGATTTCATTAACACTCAGAGAGTCACGTCTTACGCTAAAGTACAAACTGTGTGCACATACAGAGAACAAAAATGACACTGCAAGCATACGCACCAAAACAAATCTCTCCGAGCACACACACACACACACACACACATTTCACCACTGCTTCCCAACTAACAAGCCTCCTCCGTGCAGTGTGTGTAGTGGAGGGTTGAGTCCCTCAGGTGCACGGTGCAGCTTTAGCAGGATAAATCATGCAAACCCGAGCTGCACACTCATAAATCACCTCAGAGTCGGCGTATGTTCGCCTGAGTGTGCGTTCTTCCTCGTGTGCATGCAGAATGTGAGTATCTGTGTCTCTCTCTCTCTGTGTGTGTGTGGATTTCGTTTGTGCAGGTGTGTGTGTGTCGCTTTCCGTGCGAGGGTTCGTGGGACCTGCGTGAGTGTTTTGATGTTAATAAGACAGATGAAAGTGTGAGCGGTGGCAGACTGGGAACGAACGACCAGTAGGTGCTGCTGTGGAGCTGAGATTGAGGAAAGACCGGTTTGTGTGTGTCTTGTCTGTGTGTGTGTGTGTGTGTGTGTGTGTGTGTGTGTTTGTGTGTGCGCGCTCTGTCCTTCTGTTTTTTTGCGCCATACGTGAGTGTGGTGCGAATGGGTGCACAGATAAATACTGTAGGTGTGTGTTTGTGTTGGCAGATGTGCTAACAGTTCAGTGTTAATCTGCAGTCACCTTGTTATAATGAGCCTTTAGTCTGCTTTTTTTCCCCTCCTCTCACTTTTCCATCTGTATTATCTTTATGTGAACCTTATTATTCCGTGCCTCACTTTGTGACCCTTTCTTTATTCCTTCTTTTTTTTTAACTCACTCCTCGGTTTTCAGCTTTATAGCCACAATAGATAATTACATACGCTCTCCTTCTGTCCATTTCTGCTGCTACTGTTCTGTTTTTATCTCACCTTTCATTAACACCAGTATAGCATCCTGCTAGTCTACACATAGAGGGTGGCTGTTCAGACGCTTAAACCCTCAACAAAAGATTAAGTTCATCTTATAAGCTAGTGGAGATACACACACACACACACACACAAAGACAGAACTTGTGTTTTTAAAAGAAATACAAGAGGCTCCATTGTTGTGTGGCACTGATGAGGCGTTCAAGTGTAATCCAGGAGGTCTGAGGAAGACTGTGAAGGCTTCTAATAGCAGCAGTCGTTTTAATCCGTCCCATTAATCGTCGAGTTAAAAGCAGATCTGTGCTATTCAGGGAACAACAGGCCAGTGTTTCAGATCAGCTGCATTTCCAAGAAACTTATTGCAGTGAATAGGCATGGGGGGGGAGTAATACTAGGAAGAATGAAAATACTTGGAGCGGTGTTAAGCTGCCAGCAGGGGTAACTGTATTGCTTTGAAGCTACCTTGAAGTAAAAAAACAACAAAAAAACCCAGAGATAATGAGATTACCTATACGTGTCTTCAAAAATGGCAGTTATTAGTAGGTTTACAGTGTTAAAATACATTTTTAACAAGCCTAAAGAATGATATATTACACTTTTGGCTCAAGACAACAACTTTTTAGTCTCTTTAAACATCTCTTTATCCAGTACAAGAGACACATTATGCATCTCTTTAGCTGAGTTAAAGCAGGCACATGGAGACAGGATCAATCAGGATCGAACAGTAAATGTACTTTTCTTAACCTCAGACAGGTGAGCTGTCGGCTCTACAGTTTATCAGCCATAGTTAGATCATTTGTTCCTTAGCCGGCGTCCTCCGGGTCGGTCCAGAGCTCCATCGCAGCTGTTGGGACATTTTTATTGGACTAGGGATGCATTTTGTGGTGTTGGTATCGGGTTAAGTCCATGCCTGATTTGTTAGACACATCTGTTGTCATGCAAATAGCGCCAAAAAATCAGCTTTAAGATGTTTTGCTGAGATGTAGGATCTCGTTTTATCCCAACCTGATTTCACACCTGAGGTTAGTAGGCGTCATGTAAGTCTCTGTCACAGTGCTCCTTTACTAGCTAATGCTCTCTGCTTGCTACCACGGACCGATTCCTTTAGCCAGGGTTCACCTGGTGGCGCAACCGGGTACTACAGCTAATCTACAACACTTCAAGTTATCTGTAAATCTGTAAAACTGGTGTTTAGTATCCCCAGACGCTAAATAATAAATGACTGGGATCAGATCAGAAGCAACAACACCTTAATGGGGACATCCCTGTAAATATTAGCTCTAATAAAGTCCACAGTATTTTTCTCTCATGTCAAGAGTTTTATGGCTGTTATGTTTAATAATCTCAGGAGGATATTTGAAGTCATGACAACATTATGCATATGGGTCTTTCCCATGTAAAACGTGACCCTTCTGTTCGTAATAGTTACTATTAAATTATGGTTTGGACTTCATAGGTGAACTTTTTCTCCTTGAGTACACTTCAGAATCTCCTCTGCTGCTCTGTTTAAAGTATCAGATGGCTCAAATTAGTATTAAATTAAATTGCTATTAGATGTTAATTAGGAAATATAACCTGCCATCTATCCACGATGTGATCATATTGATATTTCCTTTCTGCTATTTCCATGTTGTAATACTTGGATGGAAGCTACTGACTACAGTTTTAAACAGGTAATTCATAAAGGTATCGAAATACGTATTTAAAGTAAACCTACAAACCCTGGCAATTAATTATCAGCCTGTATTTTTCCACACTGTTTGATCATACAGACTTTGAAACTTAGACATGGAATTTTTTAAACAGGCAACCGAGACCAACTGCATTTTTAACCCAGTGGTTGATCCAGTTGTAACAGCAACTAATGTGACTATTCTAATTGAGTTAAAGGCTACAGTCACTTTACTTTCACTCATGGTTGAAGGACAAAGACGTAAAGTAAACCTTCACAGCCTTAAAGCCACATGGAAGAGCTAATAAAGTACCTCCTCTGCGTTCATCAGTGGGTTTTTGTCTGACTCGTTGCCTCCGTCCACATGTGAAATCCGATCCCGCATGTTCATCATCATTTGTTTGACCGTTGATTGAACATATTCTTTAATTAAGAACCTGTTTTCTGGTTCAAGGAACACAGAGTAAACTTTCTTTTATACCCAAACATCATAACTCAAAGATTTTACTTGCCATTTGTCTTGTCCTTGCCGTCGTACTCTCCATCCTTCTATTGATCCCCCTTTTCTCCTTGCTTTTTATGTGGCCTCCCCACGCCGGCCCTTTATTTTTTTATTCCTCTCACTTCTCTTTCGCCCCTCCGTCCCTCCTTTTTCTCTCCTGCTACTCATCGGCTTTGATCTCGCGGTTTTAATATGACGGGAAACAGTGGGAGCCCAGATCCCTTCCAGCTGCGAGGGACTGGGTGAGAGAGCAGCAACAGGGAGACGGAGGCGAGATGAAAGACAGTCTCTCCCCCTCCTGAGGCTGCAGCTCCCCCAAGGGGTCTCCATCTCTGGGTGCAACCTGCTGTCAGGACATCGCCGACACACACAAGCGTATAATTTGATGTTCATCACCTGCTGCCAAAGTCTAATTACACCTAAAATAGAGCTGCTCCGGTTGGACAGATGGTGGCTCCGTTCTGAAAACTTAATCCACCTGTTGAGGACCAGCAAGGCTGAGAAACGCATGAAGTCCAGAGTCAAAATCAACGATAAGAATCTGGGTTTATGTCAACCGGCTGCGTTCATGAACTAGAGAGTTTATCAGTGGTCTATAAAACGATCAAAGGCAGACAAGAAGGATGACAGCAGCAGGTGTCAGCTGTTATCAGAGGAGGATCGGGGATCTGACAGAAGAGGGGTGGAGATGATTACTGAGGTCTGTTGTGCTCCGGCTACGAAATCCTGCTCACTGAAGACAATCAGAGAGATCTGAAGAGATGAAGTTCTCTTTCTGAAACAGCCGAAACCCCAAACCTGAAGATAACGTGCAGGCGGCAGTGTCTGTTTGTAGATAAAATGCACTTTGTGATGATGCAGTTTGACTCTGCATTGAATCTGATGTCAGCTTTTAATATGATTTGTAATATAACACATTAAAATATATCTTTTTTTTTGTTTTAAGATTTATTTTTTGGCCTTTTACGCCTTTATTAGATAGGACAGTGGATCGAGTCGTAAACGGGAGAGAGTGGGGAAGGACATGTGGTGAACGCCCGAGGTCGGAATCGAACCCAGGACAGCCGCTATGCCTCTGCACTTGGGTCATGCGACATAATCATTAGGCTATCAGGGCACGCAAAGTAGTTTATTTTAATATTTAAAGCAGAGGTTCTAATCTTGGACACTGGCTCAGGGGAAAATCTTGCAAAAACACCAACTTCTTAATGTGTCAGAATAAAGTACTGTTGTAGCTGCCTCACTGAAAAATTCTTCGTCTTGCTCCCGTTGAAGGTGAACTAAAAATAAATTTGGTTTTGTGAACTGATTTAGCTTGTTGTCAAAGAAAAACAAGTCCTTATTGTACCACTGTATAAGGTCAGAGCATGTCAGGTTCATGTTTTTTTCTCATCATAGCTTTGTTGTCAGCAAACTGATCTAATACAATATATAGTTTGATTAGCAAAGCAAATGTCAAACAACTTCCTTAACAGATAATCGGACATGTAAATCAATAATCAATAAGTCGTTTAAATTAATGAACTGCAGTGGATGTTTTTTTCCATATGCTGATTGAGCTGTTTTCCACCACTTAATGTTGACCACAAAATCAAGTGGATTACTTCAGGAATCTGATTAACAGGTAGAGTAAACACAAGGGCACTAAACTAACTAGCGAATGACATCATTTAAAGTTGCTATTCAGCGATTGGTCCGACATAATCTAAAGTATTAACTGCAGCAAACGAGCTGCAGTCTTTATGTATAGGTCATAGCTGATCTACATATTAAAGCGCCTTCCTCATTGTAGTTAATCCAGCTGCTGGAACAGATGCACAAATAGTGTCGCAGCAGCTTCCAGGAAATCTGTCAGCTTTTATTGCCACCTCTAAAATGTTTTTACACTCAGAGCGGATGCATTTCATCGGTTTAGTTTGAGTGTTGTTGGAAATATGGAATCAGAATCCGACTGCTCCTGAATGCGTGGAGCGTCTCTGCTGAGCCGAGAGACGCTCGCAACATGTGTTAGCGCTTGAAAATCCTAGCTTGGCATTAGCCTCAGGTGGCTGGCTAAACTGCACAGTCGCCAAGCACCTTTTTGCATCTTGATGGTGCAGAGTTGATCAGTAGTTAGCAGTGGCACAGCAGAGAGGTGCACTCAGTTCTTGCAACGCTTACTGGCGGTCAGCAACCACACATGTAACTCCATCTCATTGAAATGGCAAGCGACTCCACCTGGTAACACATCTAGGTATTACAGCAAATCTGCAACACATTTTCAGGCTGTTGAACTCCATGTCCTTCCTGACTTATCGGTTCATATACACCGATCAGCCACAACATTATGACCACTGACAGGTGACGTGAATAACATTGATCATATTGGTACTATGTGGTGTTCTGATGGAAAACCTTGGATTTTAACATCCATGTTGATGAGACTTAGACACCCAAATAAACATTGTCCCACAACAAACACACTCCCTCATGCAAATGGAAATCCCAAATGTCACTGGAGGAAAATGCACCCCACCACATGGAAACAACATCAACCAATCAGGAACATGTTGAGGAACATGACAATGGTCCAACATGTTGATTAGACCTGCAAACTTCCTACACCCCATTGTGATCAAGCATCAACAGGATGCAGTGGAACAAGTTGGATTGACAGAGGCCCCACTGCACAAGCCAGAGTACCCAAAGGATCCAGTGCCAACATCCTGGTTCCAGACCCCATAGGACACCCTGAGAGGTCCTCTGGTCCATGTCCAATGGTTCAGAGCATTTTTGACCACATAAGGGGGACCAACACAATATTAGGCAGGTGGTCATAATCTTAGGCCTGATAGTTGTCATGTTTGTTTGCTTTAAAAGAGTCTTACTCACTTTATATCCAAATTATATCTCATGTAAAGCTCCTGAGTCATTAACTGTCAGACCTACAGCTGTGGACAGGTTGTGCAGAAGGTGCAGCCAACACTGCTGCAGAGCTCTGCAGCAGGAAGCAGAGGGAAGTCAGACGAGGAGGACAGAGCAAGAGAGTGTGAGATTTTGTGCTTTTTTTTTCCTCCCCCCTCAACTTGTTTATATAGACACGGTCTTCTTCTCAGCAGCAGCCATTACAGTTGGAGTCAGTCAGAATAATGGCCTTCAATCTGACAACTCTACCTCTGCGTGTGTGTCTGTGTGTGTGTGTGTGTGTGTTTCTGTGTGTGATTCTTGTCACCATTATCCACAGCTCCCTTCCTCTCAGAGGGGCAGTTTGGTCGGCTTTACCTGTTATTTTGCTCTATAGCAGCAGCTCCATCGGGAGTCTCATCTTGGTAAATGGTGCATCACATAACAAGCTGTGTGACCGGCCACAGCCCACCCCGGTCACCTCTGTTGTTAGGGCAGATTGTGAATGCACCACGAGGATTACACCGACAGTAGTGGCCATATATCTGATGAAACCACACACGGATGCTGGAAAGTCTGCAAACTTGACGGCAGCTCTCATTATTTTATATGTGAGTCTGTCTCAGCCCGTCAGTGCAGCAGCTAAGAGGAGTACCAGGTGGACTACATAACACCACAGAATCTTCTATTCAATATTTTCATCTTTTAGATATGAAAAATATTAAACTGTGCAGTCATGGTTGTGATTCTTGGGCTTCACACCATAAAAACTATCCACCACTTCCTCCTCACCTCAGCTCAACTCTCTAGGGGACTATTTCTGCATGTGTCGCTAAGAAAGCATCAACAAAGTAAACGTTTTATGATTCTTACAAAACCTCTGAGGTCCTGGAACCCAGCCGACCCCTCTTTTCCCTTCCCATTCCTTAATTTATTAAGGAATTGGAGAGTGAATAGGGATTTCCCTCTCATGGTTGTACAGTAAGTGATTGAGATATACCGATGCTTCATAACAGTAGAGTAAAGCTGAGGCTGCGGCGGCGGCGTGTGCACAAGTATTCGGATCTCAACATTATTACCCGGATACCACAACGACCAAATACTCAGATACTCGAGCCCAGCCCCACAGCTGCCAATACAATGTTTAAAGCAAAGCTTCCCTTTTTCGTTCCCGAGTGTCGCCGGCATTATGTGATGGCACATGTGTTCATTGACAAGTTACAGTCAGTGTGTTTGTTAAAGAGGCCTATGGCAAGACTATGGGCAGTTTTTGTTTAGTGGTTCGTCCAAATTTGTGTCAAATCCTGTGAAAGTGATAACAAATTGCAGTAAATAAGTGCAGCAATCGCGGCGCCAATAGCAAAGACTAAACTGTGTGCTCCAATGCATTATGGGAGTTTTGTAACGCCAGCACCATGAGTGTGGAGTGTAGCCGGGTTCATCGCTACCCCCACTGTTCTGTTCTTGTGCAGTAGAGTCCGTGTGTGTTTAAATAAAAGCATCCGAATGGGGACGAAAAAGGAAAAATTCCGACGCGAGTTTTTTCAACCTAGTTTGTTTCATGAGAAGATGCTAAACTTAACCTTCTTACAAGCATTTTGTATTTTTCAGTCACAGATATGGTGATGTATCGTTATGTGATCGCCCTGCAATATATCGATTATCGTAGTATCGCTGTATCGTGATAGTATCGGTATCGTGAGCCATGTATCGGATAGTATCGTGAGGTACCCAGCGATTCACAGTCCTGGTGTTGACTGACATCAAACTGAAGATGTCTGAACTTTTAATAATTCTGAGCCACCGTGTTTTAAGTTAAAAACTAGCTGATAGTTTAATTTTGTCAGATTTTTCATGTATGGTGGTTTGTCTTGTGCTCATATGGTCAAATTAATTTCATACAAGGTTATAGTACAAGATTTCATTTTTTCCCAACGAGCAATTTACACAGTAAAGGATAGAAAAACTGAGTAAGAGGCTGAAGGAAATGAATCCATGCTTTAATACAAGCTGCGGCCTTCACACGGAACTGATCTCAACCCCATTGAAATCCTGAAGGATGTTTTGAAGCAGAATGTTATGTTTTGCAGCTCTCTTCACCTCCTCCTTTACAAAACCAGCATGTACACTTCTTTTAGCAGCACACACACACGCATCTCATCCATTTATCTTTGCTCTGGAAGTGAAATAAGTTGCACGTCTGTATTTCTATATGCGAGCGTGTTACAGCATGTGGACACTTGATCGATTCCAGTTGACCCTGTGTGGGTTACACATAGGTTAAAGTCGCACAAATTGAAGCACAAAGCAGTCGTAGCCCCCGTTTTCCTTCCACCTGTGACGTGTTTGACAATGTCAGGAGAGACAAGTCAGGTCTGTCGGTGTGGATTCAAGCCTACATCAGCATTGAGTCTGTCTCTCACTGATTACTGTCTAAATAATCCATCTTCATCACTGCAATGCCAGAAAGTCTCAGAGTCCAGGGAAGACCTCAACGGGGTGAAATGAAGGTATGTGAGGTCAATATATATATCTAGCAAACATAAAAAGCAAAGGACATGTGCTATCTTCATATGTTTGCATTTAAAAAGTTACTTAAGGGTACTTTAACAGGGATCTTGGAATCAGAAGAGCCTCCAGGAACCTTTCGGGGTTTCTCACCCCTGTGGAGGAACCTTTTGAGTTCGACACGGTTCCTTGAGGAAACCCTCAGTAGGGTTCTTCAAGGAACCATTTAGTGCGGTTTGAGGTTCCATTTTGAACTCATTAGTGTTATTATTGTTATAGTGGTGTACTATAGTGTTTTGTGACCAGCGTAAGAAAAAATACATTAGACAGTATTCAGGGTGTTTCTAAATAAAGCAGAGGCCTTGTCATTTACAAGAGGTCCTGTTGGATGTTGGAGCTGGATCCCAATCTACCAGAAATCAAACTGTGTGTGAGATCACTCCTGTGCGTTCGTTTAATGAAGCAATAGGAGAAGGTATTTAGGTCTCACTCAAAGTATTTAATGAGCAGATTGTTGAATAAAGCATACAGAGCTCTGGATCAAACTGCTCACCTTAGCATCTACAGAGTCAATGTCACGGCACGAAGTCTGACTGCCTGTCTCTCCCTGATCCAGTGTACTTATACTATTACATGAAGACATGAGCACAGAATGTGTTTCAGTTCGCTGGTTGGTTCTTCTGTGTCCTTGGGCCTTCTCTCGCTATCTCGTGCAGCAGAATCCTCCCGTTGTACCTCCAACTGCTGAGCTCGATTCCTCCCTTCATGGTTATAACAGCCAAGTTGCATCCTGTTGAAACCTGCTTACTTATACTACAGTTATTTACAGGTTATAAGAAAGAGAGAATAATAAGAGATTATGAAACATAAGTCAAAAATATATGATCCTGACACAGACAATATCCTAATTTGTCTCTAAAATTTGCGTTTGTCTCCAATATTGTTCAAAAGAACTCCATGATTTAATGCCGGAAAAAACTACAACCTACAATAGTTTCTTAGTGTGTTGTTTAATTGTAAGTGATTGGACCAAATTAAGCAGTTTAACACTGTCGGCCTTGTTTTTCCTTCATCATGAAATGAACCATCCATCCATCATCTATACACCGCTTAATCCTCTGTGTGGTAGCGGGGTGCTGGAGTCTATCCCAGCTGACTGGGGCGAAGACGGGACACCCTGGACAGGTCTCCAGTCTATCACAGGGCTACATATAGAGAAAGACAACCAAACACACTCTCATTCACACCTACAGACAATTTAGAATCATCAGTTAACCTCAGCATGTTTTTGGACTGTGGGAGGAAGCTGGAGTACCTGGAGAAAACCCACGCTGCACAGGGAGAACATGCAAACTCAACACAGAAGGATCCCAAGTGTCCTAACCGGGACGCGAACCAGGGATCTACTAGCTGTGAGGCGACGCTGCTAACCAATAATAATAATAAATACAAGTTGTAAAGATGTAAATGTGTAAATGCAGATGTAAAGCATCTGTTAGACCTACACCTTCGGGGAAAAAAATTCTCCAAGAACCCGTTTTGCAGTATTGGAGGTTCAGAACTGAGCTGTAAAAGGTTCCTTGAGGAGTTCCCTGAGAATGTGAGCTTCCTTGAACATCTCCAGACTTCCTTGAGGCTCTCGTAATTCTAAGAGAGCAGTGGCATTGATGCTTATTGGTCGTCTTACTGTGAAACCAAAGTGGTCCACCAGCGACCAGTTCAGATGCTTCAAAACACGTCAGACGCAGGAAACCGTTCGAAGTACGTGTCGTTCATTTAGAAGCAAAGAGCTGCTGAATGTTCATCGTGCAAACATGAGCTGTCATCATGTAAAGTTGCGTTACCTTTGAATTGCCTTGAGGCTCCTCAGTGTTTCAACTAACTACAGTCCAGAGAATGTGAACACAGGGAAAAACAAACTTCACAGAGAGCTAATAAAATCACTGAAGCAGAAGGATTATTAACATTCAGATACTGACAGCATCCAGAATCCTCTGCTGCAGTCGAGACCAACTCCACCCTGGTTTTGCGAATTAAATCCCGATCCTTGGCGCTCGATCCTGTTCATAAGCGTTCATAAATACTTGCTTTGAATGACGGCTGGAGAACCTCAAACTTTCTTCTTCTTCTTTTCTTTTTTCTTTTGACAAGCGAAAACCTAAAGTGTCAGAAGAGCTCAGAATCCCCTCAGGTTTGGAGTTGGGAGTTTTCAAAGTGTCGTTTGTCATCCTTTGAGCGAGCTTTGTCGTGGCTCGCCGTTCCTCTGTGTAATGTGTCTCTGTCTGTCTCGCTATCTGCCTCTCTGCCATTCTCTTTGAGTCAGCCTACCTTTCTTTCTTTTTTACTCTTTCTTTGCTTTGTCCCATCACTCACTTCATCTCCTCGGCACTCTCAGGAGAAACAGCTCCTGATAGGCTCCTCCGTAATCTTAGTATATTCTCCCTATGTCATATCTCAGTTAAAAATCTCAATCAGATGCGACCCTGTGAGCTGAAAAACAAGCGTCATCCATGATTCCATTTCTAGCGACACCGGCCGAGCTCTCGGGGGACGTCGGGCTCCCGAAATGCGAGTTTTTGAAATTGCTCATATTCCTGATGAGGCCTCCATTGTCTGTTATGTTTCAGTAAATTGCGGCGCGTGTTTCGGCGCGGTGACACCCCTCCCTCCGCCAGCCCCGGCCGCTGTGATTGAATTGGATCGCAGAAATTGCTGCTGAATTAAGTGGATTGCTACGGCGGCGCTGTGGTAATTTAGGAAGTGCTGGAAGACTCATTTTGTCCAAGCTGATATTGCTGCCGCCTCTTGTAGGTCAGTGACGTAAAAAGATGCAGCGCTGCAGGTACAGTAAATGTGGAGATGGCAGAAATTCTCTTGAGACACCTAAACATTCCCTAAATATGTAATTATCAAACACTCCACTCTTCTACAGTGGCTTTTCTCAAGATTTCGGCCACGGAAGCTTTACAGTCCGTGTTCCAGTTCATCCCAAAGATGCTGGAAGAAGCTGAGGTCTGTTCAGTGTATGTGCAGGGCATGTTCTTCCACACCAAACTGTAAAAAAAAAAAAGTATCTTGATCAGCCCAGCTTTGTTCATGGGAGCATGGTGAGGTTGACGCAGAACAGGGCCTTCCTGAAGTCTGAAATCCAAGTATAGAAACATACTTATATGGCCAGCGTTTCACTCTGCCTTGGAGTTTGAGCATCTGGAACAACTGCAGATGCATTTTTATTCCTGGCAGGTCAGACAGGACGTCTTATAGACTGATTCTAAGAGACCACGAACCATTTCTCAAAGTCTGCACCGATAGTCTCCGTATCAGTGATGCTGAATATATGGTCTAGAGCTGCATGTTGTTCATGGAACCTCCTGTCCCCAGATAAATGTGGTTTTAATGTGGCTTATTTCCCTGTCGTTGATATCGTTTTCATGGTGATATTAACGACTGGACAGACTGTTTTGTGGAGCTGCTAAGTTAATAAGTGTGTAGTTGCTGTTGAGTTAGTAATAGACTTAAGAACAGCAACCACAAGCTTCTCCTGACCTTACCAACCTGGCCCTGAATGAAAGAACTCAAACGATTTTCCACGTGACTTTTAATGCGTAAATAAACACGGGATGCAAATTAAAGGAAGTGTTTTCAAGAGTTTGGCTACAAGTGTTTTTTCAAGATGTGGGAGCACCATAGTAAAACACCACTCTATGACTTTGACGAACCTCATTGACGACAATAGAGTTTAGATCTTGAAGCGTCCAGGTACATCACAGTACTGTAACATCTTTAATCAAGCACTGAAGAACAAACCAGTGTAAGAAAGTCCTTTGAGACATGCAGTGTTGTGAACATTTAATGACAGAGAAGTAGACAGAACTACACACAGGTAATAATAACAACAGTGATGTCTCCTCTGAAGTTAAATGCATTCACATCACACAGTATCCTCCTGTTTTTCTATCTTCTGATTTCTTTTCTCTTTCTATATCTTCTAAATGTCCTTTACGCAAAACCAAACACACACACACACAAACCCATACCGTCCTCCTCTGGTTGTGTAACAGCTCGACAGGCTGCCAGGATGATATAAACTCTGATAACGTCCCCTCGGCTCAATGAATCCTCGAGTTATTGACGATGCTGTCCGCCCGTCTGGATCCCATTATCAGAGTGTCTTCAAAGGAGACTAATTGAATTAGTGCAGGGATCTGTAATTGAAAGCTGGCTTTTAATGATGCATTGTGGTCCTGCGCGGAGCCGAGCATCAACATTCATCAAACGTCTCTGTCAGGACGGGTCGGACCGCGTTGCGCCGTGCAGTATCGGGAGGGCATCGAGGTAATTCGATCCGACGACGCTGCAGTATTTCTCACCTAAACTTGAAAACCGGTGGAAGTGGAGCTGCTGCCGATGACTCATGTTCTCCCTCTGTGTTGGTGTTCGCCAGCTTATTTGAAATGTATATTTAATCATACCATTTCAGCTCAGTGAATTCCACAGCTGGTATCGGAGTCACATCCCACACTCGCGTCGGCACGGCAGCATCCATGACCTCGGTGACTTACCCAATGAATAAGGCATCAGAGCTGACGTGCAGTGATGTCTGAGCGTCGCATCCCCTGACGCTGTGAGACGTGTCCGTTCATGTGGCCTGCGATAAACCTGATGAGAGCTTTCTGGTGGAAATCCGGAGATCGGCCTTCTGCAGAACGAATGGACTGAACACCTGGAGCTGTTTGTGTGTGTGTGAGTGTGTCGTCTCACCTCTGTGGAAATTGAACCGATTTTTTTTCCGGTTGCCTCTTCCTGAAAGGGTCACGCACCCGTTGACCCGCACGCCGTTAGTGGGGTGTTTGTTTGTTCTTTCTTTTCTGTCGGTGCAGTCGAGCATGAATCAAAACGAGTGGATTTGTCTCGAGGTATTTCTCCTGGGATTGTCTGTTGATGTCGTTCTGGAGAAGCTATCAGTGCTAATGCTAAATAACCAATTCTTCTTCAATGCTGGAGGATATTCCCCAAGAAAAGATGTTGTAAAACCTTACAACAGCCGTGTTAAACCTGAGGAGTCGATATTTAAACTCCCGTCTCTAACTTTCATCTGCCGCTGCCAGGCACAGATGGTGCGCGGTGGTTTTCGGGTCACAGGTCAAAGGTTAAGGCTAATTTATAGTCTCTGGTTCGCCGTTTCATCCGGTCGTGGACATATGGAGCTCTGCTGGAGAGGACGCAGATCCCAGTTAACAGTGACGAATGTGTCTGTGCGAGCCTTCAGGTGCAGCTCGTGTTGTTTTGCCTCGTGCTGATGGCGTTTTTCAGCAAGAAAGATTGGATCTATTTGTGAGAAGAAGTGCCTCTCCAGGGTCAACTCATTTGTTTTTATGCAAGTCGAGTTTAACAGTAATAAAAATGTATGCAGTGCACCAGAAAGCAGCCACTGTCAGACATTAGTTATAACTCTCCGTTCTTAAAAAACAAATCTACAAGCTGTTGCTGTCTGTGAGATGTAATTGTAATTAATGTTCGGAACTAAAGTAAAGGTGGCCCAGATGTTTGGAAAGCTGCAAGTACAGTATCTTAAAACTTAGAGACCACTTAGATGTTAAACTGGGGACTATTTGACGTTTCTTGACGTTACGTAAGTCTTGAGTTTTACCAGTAATGCAATGTTAAACACAAGCAGCATGGAGTAGTCTGAAGCTTTGGTTTAAATTGAAGGCCCTGTCCACACGAAGCCAAAACGCTTCTAGTTTCAAAAACGTTCTCCATAAAGACGGAGCTGCTTCAGTAAATGTGTCCGTCCACATGAATTCACTTGATACGCCTGAAAACGATGTAAAACGCATGCCAGGCCTGTTGGTGGCGCTACGACGCCGTAACAGAAACAAGCGGAAACCGGCGGCGGGACTTTAGGCATGTAGAAATCTGTATACAATGTAAACGTAGAACATGGTGGCGGCAAATAGGAGTGGATGAGCTGGTAGGACTCTAGTCTGGACGGACGATGAGGTGGAACTATCAGCAGGACATACGCAGCACTATACGGCGCCATTGGTGTCGTCGTTTTCTGAGTTTGGCGCATTTATCTAGAGGTGGAGTTGTGATGCAAGCGTGTCAGAAAAAGAAGCAGACAGGGCGTAACAACGGTGCCATGTAAACAGAGTTTTCAGATCTTTGCACTCTGGGACCTAGGTTCAGAAAGGATCATTTTCACCCCCCAAAACGCCAGCTTGGTGTGGATGATGCATGAGTTTGATGAACTATTTGTGCTTTTAGGCCTGGGCTCGTCTTCGTGTGGACGGGGACGGCAAACATCCGGTTGCACAGAATGTTCTTATCATTGGTCTACCTGGGCTGGTACTGGGGTAAACCAAAGAATATCTTGGTTGACTGAAGTCATACGTGCTCTTGAACCAATCGATAATCGAGATAATCTGCGCATCATCTCTAGGTTAACTAAACCGGCCACGAGTTTACTGTATTTGCCAGCCTTTTTTAGCCTAAGCGAGTCAAAAATACACCAAAAAAGTGAGTATTTGCAGTGTTTTGAATCATTTTAGTCGGATTATTTAATACCAAACTGATAACAAAAGACTGAGAACATACCACCTGTAGATATCCTTCTGTTTTCTTAAAATACATTGACTGGTGTTCCAAGCACAAAACTATTGAGGAATGCAACTCAGACAAGTTGTTTTTGGATGATGTGCAATGTTGATTGTCGATTTGTCAATTAAAACGCTTATACTTGACTTTTTGGTCATGCATTTTAGCAAAACCAAGCCACACCCTGCGTAAATGTTCAACTAACGATAATAGGTTATGTCTAGTAGTCTCCATTAGGTTGTAGGGGTGTTCACAGGTAGTCTGCTCCTCCTTCAGCCAAAAATAATGGATTCATCCTGGAAGGTTGCTGATGTAGAACCTTTCTCCTTACCAAAAAGCAGAAAAACGATTGTCCAGCCAATGATAATTTGGTCAGATGACAGCATATTGATCAACCAGTTGACTACAGCCCAAACAGCCTCCAGTAATCCCAGCAATGGTTTCTCTTAAACTTTATGTTTAATAGTGAATAACATGTTCCAAACTTGGAAAAACAAGCCATTTTGCAAAATCTGACATCCCTCCGGTCGTGACGTTGATTTGCTTGTGCGAAATTTTACATGATCCGAGACGCATCACCTCAGCTTTGTCTTAATTGGCGCCGTCGGCTGTCAACTCGTCACGGCGGATCAACACAATCACTTCCTGTCAGGCCTCTCGCTGTGGAGGGCGGCTTCCACATCAAACCTCGCGATCAAAAAAAGCGTTTCAAAGCACGACGGCGCCGAGAAGCGATCATTCATATTTAAACGCATCTGGATTTTTACATTTTCAGTGCCGCTTCAGAGAGACGATCAGATCCAGGTGCGATGCCACAGAACGGCTCTTCCTACTGATTTTGCTGGTTTTAAACATTTACGCTCGCTGTCACATTTAAGATTCATCAAAATGTTTGCTTTTAGAGGATTTTTCGCCACTGGGAAATGAGACTTCTCCGTCGTTGCGTCTGTTACAGTTACATCAGTTTGTCGGTGACAGCGTGGTCAAAGTGGCAGGAGAAGGGGAGCGGGCAACACTTCATTAAAGTGCAGCATTACTGCACTCACTCTCCCTCCCATACATACACACCAGGCGCAGACCACTTCATTTAGTCTGAGAGATAGAAAGGACAGGCCCCAATGGATTCTCCTATTAATCTTTAATGAGCCCCCGGGCCTGAAAACTGCCCGCCTGCCTCTGCTCCTCCACATCCAGGAAACAAACAATGACTCGGCTGGAAAACACATCGCGCCTCGTACCTGCCTGCCTGCCTGCCTGCCTGCCTGCCTGCCAGCCATTAACCCCCCAACTCAGCCCCTGAATTATTAATGCTATCCATCCATCCATCTCGCCCAGGCCCACTCCCAGGAACGGGAATGGGCGACGTCTTGATGGCGTGGTTGGGAAAGTGTGGCGAGGCCTTGTTTTTTTCTTCTTTCCTCGAGTGGACTTTTGGGAAGGGAAGTGAAAAGTTGGCTCCTGCATCTGTCAATCAAACTGCTCGAGTCAGTTCTTGCTAATGTTCGTCTGGGAGGAGGCCAGTTTCATTTACTTTACAGCTGACGCCACCTTTTATTTATTTCTCTTAATGCGACCCCTTTACTCTTCTCTTTTGGTGTCCATCAATCAGACGGTACTTACATGGCACTTTTCATACAAACAAAATTGCAACACAGTGTGCTTTACAAAAATAGAAAAATGCAATAAAGCAGTGCAAACAACCCCATTCTTACCTCCACAGTCAAGTTACCAGTAAAACACATGCAATGAAGAAACACCAGATGAGATCAAACTAAATAAAATAAGCTAGATTAATACCTAAAGTAAGATAAATTAAATTAAAATATTTATTATTAAAATAAATTAAATTAAATATATGTAAGGTGTACATTAAATATATTAAAATATGTAAATACATGAATAAATAGAGAAATAAATAATAAATATATAATAAATAAAGTGAGTACGAAGAAGAGTAATAAATAAAATCAATCAATTAGTCGGACTAAAAACAAAGGCAGGTCTTGAGTTTGCTATTAAAAGCAAACAGGCCGTCACCCAGTTTATACAAAGCAAGATAACTTTACAGCACAAAATCCGGAGCCGGATGTCGCCCTTTTACAGCAAACAGACCTAAAAGCTTTATTACAGCGGATAGCAGAGAGGATGAAAGGCTGATTGAAAAATCACTTTCATCAGCGGAGGTTCAAGCTTCATTCCCGACCTTAGAAAACGGCTGTTTCCCACCCGAAGGTCCACTTGGCTCTGAAGCTTTCTGTCATATCATAGTTATCCACTGCTGTACTGCTAAGTTTTTATATTATTAATATCTTCACTGCTCAGAAAGTTTTCGGGAACACTTAAATCAGTGGTATGCACTGTTTAGTTTACTGAGAACAAAGTATTGCGTACTCTTGAAGCAATCAATAATCTGCACGTTATCTCTCGATGAACTAAATCAGCCATAAGTTCACTGTATCTGCTAGACTTTTTTAGCCTAAATGAGTCAAAAACACACATTACAAGTGTGTCTTTGCAGCATTTTAAACCATTTTAGCCTGGTTATTTAATGCTGAAATGATAACAAAAGACCTCCTGTCTGTTGTTTTGTTTTCTGAAAACAGAACTATTATTGATTGAAAATCCTAGCTTAAGAACTGTTGGGGAATATCTTGCAGACCACTGGAAGATGTGCAGTGTTGGTTGTTGATTTGTCATATACAAACTGCTTTAAAAAATAGCTTACACTTGACTTTTTGGCCATGCATTTAGCAAAACCCAGCCTACCCCCACAGGAAAATGCTCCCCACATCATGGAAACAACATCAACCAATCAGGAACATGTTGAGGAACATGACAATGGTCCAACATGTTGATTAGACCTGCAAACTTCCTACACCCCATTCTGATCAAGCATCAACAGGATGCAGTGGAACAAGTTGGATTGACAGAGGCCCCACTGCACAAACCAGAGTACCCAAAGGATCCAGTGCCAAGGTCCTGGTTCCAGACCCCATAGGACACCCTGAGAGGTCCTCTGGTTCAATGGTTCAGAGCATTTTTAAGGGGGACCAACACAACATTAGGCAGGAGGTCATAATGTTAGGCCTTATCGGTGTAAATCATTGATGTACGCTGTGTAGTTAATTGAGAAAAAAAAAGACGTAACAATGGACAATGAAAACGAAAACTGACGAGGGGATTCACAATCACCTGCTAACTGGACAGATGCCAGGAGTTTAGTTAAAGTTTTGTTATACTGTGTTGGTTATACAGCTTAGTATCTCCGTCTCCTCTTGATCTCCAACCTTGCAAAGTTGCTTTAACTTAATGGCATCATGCTGCAAATACATTCAATGCTGCACATTTTGTCTTTATGATGTGTCTCCGTTTGTTCCTCTAATTTCATTTCATTCCACGTTCTCCATTAATACTTCACTTTTATTATCTTTTCATTTAAACTCCCCGCCACACACACACACCGTCTCTGTCTGGGTTCAGAATAGAATCGTCAGCCACGGTCCTCAAGAGACGCGGCGCTCCGAAAATAAAGGGAGAAGCCTGCGTGCGCTGTGATGAATGCACATCTCATTTGGTTCTCCCTCAGATAGCGACTCCTCTCTGATGTCCCCCTGCCTCGCGTCCTCGTCTCCTGATGAATATTAAACGGCGCTCCACGCGGTCCCCAGGCTCTTTGAGTTGTTATTGTTTCCCTGTCTGCCGGACTTTATCTGGCTTTGGGTGTTTTGTTTTTGCTCTAATGTGTGCGTGTGACTGTGTTTACTGCTCGCATGTGATCGTGGCTTCTCCGGTTATCAGCAGAGGAGGTTTCATGCCAGCTTGTGGAGCACATTTTTGGCGATGTAATGGAATGTTCTCTTTGTAAATGTGGCGAGTCGTATATGATGTCTCGCTGTCCACCGATCCAGGAAAAGTCGTTTAGGAATCACGCTGCCTCCTTTATAGCCTCCTAGGTATGCTTATATCCTAAAGTTTGTCGTCAGGAGATCCAAACATAGCCATTTATTGTCATTTATTAGGGCGTTTGTGTGCTAAATCCCTCTTCTGGTGATGCAGAATTTTCAGATTTGATGATTCTCTTTTAATTTTTTGGGATTTTAGAGCAGCAGTGCCGGTTTTCCTTTTTGCATTTATGGTGCAGTTGCTTGTTTTCCCTGGATGGTGCTGCAGAAATTCCCCATAGCAACCGCTAATGGCGTTAATCAAGGATACACATGGGTTTGTTTTCAAAAGTCTTCAATAATTAACAAGTTTCTTAGTGGTTTTTTTTATTTTTTTGCTTTGATTTTTCTCTGCAAGATGCATTGGCTCTCTGGGACAGTGTGTTTCCAACAAGATGTTCAAAACCAAAACAGGCAGAAATGTGCAACGTAGAATTAGAAGTTAACTTGCATCAGTAGCAGTTTAACCCAGTTAAATGCATATGAGAATGAGAGGCATGTAATTACTGACTCAAGAAACCTTTTACTGTTGGTAAGTCTAGAAGATTTTCATTAAGGAGCCAGAGTCTGTTGTCGTCAGCCTGGAAACATTGCTTCACCTCCACCTTTTTTCACACTTCCTGTCAGAAAAACGCTCCCATTTGTCGTCTTTCTGTTTCCTCTGCGACCGTCGGCGCTTTGAGCCGGAATGAAATGAATCCCAAATTAAAAGACGGCAGGCAGGAAGGTCCTTGCACACATGCTCACACTCACACGCTGCCCTGTAGCTGTGTGTCCTCCTGGCACCCGAAGTGTCATGGCAACCGTACGGCAGCCACGGTAACGGCGGCTCATTTTCATACTGATGAGGCCAGTTGCCGGGGAGGCCTTCGCTGCTGCTGCTGCTGCCGCTCGCTCGTCTCTCCTCTCCTCTCCTCTCCTCTCCGGTGTCGCCCTGAAATTTTAATGACTTTTCTTTCCTTGCTTCTCATTTTTCCTCCTCGTTGCTCTCCGAGTGTGTGTGTGTGTGTGTGTGTGTGTGTAGAGTCTCAGCTTCACCGTTCAAACAGACACACACCTCACAGCTGATACGGGGAGAGAACAAAAGGCGATGTAATTCCGTAAGAATTTTTAAAGGGCATGTATTTTTATACCTGTGGAAGGCCTCCTCCGGTCTGCTCCTCTTGGCTTCAGCAGGTTTGCAACTTCTGGAACGTGTGTTTTGAGATTTTAATGCTAACAGAAAATCGAGAAACAAGCGGGGGGAGGTTGTTTTCCAGGACTAGACCTTGCAGTTTAGCTCTAAAAATTGCATTGCGCCACCTAGGAAGGCCTGTTCCTGATCCCTGTAATCAGCCTCTAAACCCTCCTGCAGGATCTCCTTTGCATATCACACCTTTAAGCTGATTGGACGGCGTTCAGCAAGTAGCCTGAAGTGAATCTCGAGCCAAGTCACGGTCAAGAGCATGGGTGCACGATCTGACATGTGGAGCAACTGGAAGGGCGAGAAGCGAGCAGCCTGATGTTGACATTGTTTCTCGTGCAAGCCGGAGACGAGTCGACTGATTGTTAACCACTTTGTTTGCTGGCAGGGAAAACTGGAAAGCGGCTTATGACATGTCATCTTGCATGAACATCCAGTCACGGCGGTTCGCTGCCAATGATCTCTCGCCGAATGCTTTTGGAGCCGCAGCGGCAGACGTCCAGCTCGGATTCGTGACACGATGCTTTAGCCGGATGCAGTCTCACTCCATGCTCTTGTTTTGCTTGTGTTTCAGGAGGACGAGGCCAGAGAGGAAGAGAACGGACGGATCGAGCCGGTCGGCCGAGCTGACTCCTGCATGGACCACACTCCTGTGAGGTCGCTAGAGTAAGTCAGCCGCCGTGTTTGTGCCTTTTCCTTCCTGCCATCGCTCAATAACCGCCTTGCAATAGAGAGAATAGCGATCAAGCTGCTGAATTTTAGTGAATCCCATCCTGTCAAAACGACACAGTTCTGAAGATCTTCCAGACGATGAATTATTAGAATTCTGAAATTAGCATTGAAGATGTGTGTTTTTGGTGTTGCCACATCAACACAACCCTTAAAGAACATTGTGGGTTGTTTTAACTTGGTTTCTTTTGCTGAGTTTGGCCATCATCACTGACACAATCCTGCTCATGCAGCGATATCTGCGTTCCCAGAGAAGTTATTGATTGTGATGACGGCCCGAACTGGAAAAAAATAACACTTGAGTTGTTCGTAATCAGAATCCCCTTTCGTGAAATAGCGTGACTGAGCCGGCTCTCCTCTCCCTTTTCTTCACATAATGAGCACTTTAAAAGCTCCACAGGCAGGTTCTGTATTGTGGTCCAGGTTTGTTTGGAGGAAAATCTCATTTTCAACCCCTGCTTTCTGATTTACATAATTCTCTTTTGTGGGAGCAAAATGATCCTCGTCTCGCCATCAGAGCTCTCCCACGCACCGACCCATTCAGCCGCCGTTATTAACAACTGTGTTTTGTTTTTGCTATTTCACTCTGTTGCATGCTTCCAGTTTAATATGCAGGTATGGTATTATTATTATTCCTGTGATTTTCCCAGAGACTCTGGCTTCTCCTGCCTCTTAGTTGTCAACAAGGGGCCCATTTTTCCCCGAGCTAATCATAGTCATTGTATCAAAGCTGTGAGTGGATTAGATGTGGCATCTTGTAAAATATGCCAGTGTATAGATGTTTCGCAGCCAAACAGGCTGCCTCTGGAAAAAGCAAATAGCTGTGACTGTGTTTTCTGCTTTTTCTGCATTGGGGATGCGTCCGTCTGGGTGGAAGATAAATTTTGAATTGATTTCTCTCTTCCATTATTAAATCTGTCCTGTTTTTCAGCTGCTTTGCATGTCTACACTCCTAATCAGCTTCTGTTTCCCAGATATAAGAGACAAAGCTGCTGCAGACTCTGTTTTCGGAGTTTTGTGACTTTTGGGTTGCGGTGCTTTTCATCTGCATCAAGGCCAAACGAAACACGTGTGACACTTAAGGTGGAAATACTCTTCTACAGATCGCATATCGTTGTGAGTCCTAGGGGTGGGAATCACAGGGTCCCTCAAGATATGATACAATATGATACGATACGATATGATACGATACGACACGATACGATACGCGATACATGGCTCACAATACCAACACTATCATGATACAGTGATACTATGATAATCGATATATTGAAAGATACTCACATAACCATTCATCACGGTATCTACAGGGCTGGTCCGAATAGCAATTTCTGTGCTCCAGATATTCGGGTTCAATTAATGACGAATATCCGAATACTCGGCTTGGGCGGCTTGGGAGGTGGCAACGGCCAGGGAGGGGTGCGCACGAGTATTCAGATCTCAAAATTATTATCTGGATACCACCGCAACAACCGAATATTCAGATATTCAGGTCCAGAGGTAACTGTAACTTGGATATATTCATACCTTGGTTCCAGTGTAGCATTTTTCGAAACCCTTCATTTTGAACCACACTGTACGGGCGGAGGTCCTAGCAAATGAACCCAGCAATGGTGGCCCTCGGGGACCAGAAAGACAGCTGTGCTTTAAACATTGTGTTAACGGCTGCAGGCTGACTTGAAACGTTAGCTGCATCAGCCGCTTTCTTGACGAGGTGTTCTCTCTTACGGTAGCGTTGCTGTCCGCCATTATACCTGTACAAACTCTTCTTCGGCCGATTCATTTCCGCTCAAGTCTCCTTCATTCATGTGATAAACGCCACCGTGTGGAGACATTAAGTAGTGACGCTGGGGAAATGGCAGCTGGCAGGGTTTAGAGCACCTTAGTAGAGCACCTTATGACGATGATACATCACTGTACCGATATTTTGTCCCAACCCTAATCACCAAAGCCTCCAGGACGGTAGAATTCAAACCCCTAGTGAATCCACGCAGTGTGTTGTGGGAAAGCGAAGAAAGCCAGCGCTCACACCTCCCATAAAACTCCGACAGCATGCAGCGCGGACCTCGAGCAGGCTAAATGTGTCGATCCAACATCCCGTCAGGAAGTTGTCTCTAATTTTCCGTGCCGAGCTTGGCTGTGCATTTCAGCAGAGTGCCGCCACCAGAGACTTCACAGCAGAGCAGAGGAAGCTAATTTCTCATTTAGGGAATTTAATGTATCAGTGCCTGTGGTGGTTTTATTTTTTACATTTGTTTCTTGGATTAGGGGTTTGTTTACACTGTCGCTGGGGTACAGACTATTTTTGCTTTCTGATTTCTTGAGGTTTACTAACATAATGTAGGTTTTCCCCACACACTCGCTCACATGCAGAATAATTGCAGCTTGAGAAGGGCCGGTTTTGCACTTCACAGCTCCTAATATGTGTCTTGAACATTTCTTATACACTACAGCAACATAGCAGGATTATAGTGTCACCCTAGAAATGGTAAACACAGGGTTCTGCGGTTGGACTCGCGTGCATGCCTACACTTCTGTCATTTCACCCCCTGAAGATCGACCTCAGCTCTGTGTGTTTGTGAGGATCTTCTGGAAGCCTTCCTTGTTATCCCTTCCTATGATTTATCTGGATTGCTCTGTTTTATTGTGTTGTTTGTTTGTCTGTTCCAGCACGTTCTATTTTGACTCGTTTATTTGCACCACTCTGTTGTTGTCATCGTGATCTTTCTTTCTTCCATCGCCTTATTTCCTGTTTTTGTTTTTTTTTGTTTTGCCCACATGGTGTCACCCCTCTCCTCTCCACTCCACTCCCTTCCCACCCCTCACCCACCCGACCATCCACCCTTCCCTGTCCGTCCGTCTCCCAGAGACATTGTCAAACTGGTGGAGGTGTCGAACGACGGCGGGCCCCTGGGAATCCACGTGGTGCCTTTCAGTGGCAGGGACCGCAGGTAAAAATACCCAGAGCAGAGCCGCAGCGCTGCTCCAACGGGCTGGAGGGGGATAAAGGCGAGGGTGAGGCGGGAGGAGTGTCCACAGGGCTTTGACATGAATGTAAAGGGGCCATAAATGGTTTGAAATGTGTCTCTGAGGAACTGAAAGACTATTAAGGCATCAGTTGTGTTTAGATCTGTGCAGGAAACGGGTCCTAGTATGTTCATTCTTTACCTTAACTGGGTTTTTTAATAAGAGAAAGATTAGTTTTCGAAACATTTATTCTTTTTTTTCCTCTTGTAACTTTTCTCTTTTAGTTTTTATCCAATGCTACACACCTGACAGCTTTTAGACTTTAAAAAAAAAAAGAAAATCGCCCACTTACCCACTTTAGCTGATGACTTGTCAGCTTTATTGTCGACTCGTAAAAGAATTTAGTTTCTGGAGAAAGAAAAAAAAATGTCTTAAAATGTGTTTTTTGGGCTTTTTGAAGTCTGCAAAAAAAAAAAAGCGCACCAGCATCACTTCAGACACACACCCGTACACGAAAATGTCCGCGCATACCGGACATTCCAGCTCGGTGCCCGACTGAAATCGCTTCATCACGCAAACCCACACACACACGCAGGTTTTCACGTCGGCATCGTGAAGCCATTTTCCAGTTTGCGGCGATCAATCACGGTTGTTTAGGGTTCGCAGGTGACCGTCATATTTCTCCGGGGCTGCTGTCACATCGGCTTTACGTTATTCAAAGAATACGCTGAGCAGCGCAACGCAACGCACGGCACACATGGAACAAAGCTGGGGAGGAATTAGAGGAATTTCACATCTGGTTTGAATAAACCCGGAGAGGCAGTTTTAGGAGGTTGTGATCCGAGTCATGAAGCACTTTGGAACAAAAAAAAATCCAGTTATAAACTTTTTTTGAGTGTGCAGCAGCACTTCCAGACCTGACGTTTACTCGCCCGCTCTTGATTTAAAGAATCTTGAAAGTTTATGAAACCAGTGTAGCCCAGTTTTAAGTCCAACGCTTAATGTTATTTTATTGATATTTCCTGCCACCAGCGCAGCAGCCAAGTGCAAGTCCCACAAATGTCCAAACTTTCTTTATGTGTCCGTGCGACTCCGCCCGAAGGCTCGCAAACATCACCGCCGAGCCCAAACTCTCTGTCGCGCTTTATTGAAAATCAAGATCATATCACTTTTCCTCGCTGCCCAACTTAATCAACCTAAAAGCACATTTATAATGCACTTTTCTTTTATTGGGGAAATGTCAGTTTGGGCGTTACACCAAGATTAAGATGCCCGGCTTTCATCAGAGAAATGGCCCCCCCCTCCAACCTCCGCTGCAAATCACATTGTGTTCTCGCTCAAATTCAATCAGGGGAATTGTCTCTGAACTTTCTCAACTCCTGAACTTTTCTGCCCTGCCTGTAATCACATTCCCATTCATATTGAATTATAAGCCTCCGGCGAGGGCAAGTATTAAAGCCCAAAATCAACCCAATTTACCTCGGCGACACTCGCTCATAGCGCCTCCGAAAAAGCCTTGATGCACACAGACACAGACGATACACCGAAGAGGACTCGATTAGGGTTTGTGCCGTCTTCCCTGCCCATGGTTGATTTTCCTCCTCACACTCTGGTGAATAATCCGTAAAGCGCCCCTTTCAGGTGAAGTTAGCCTCTCGCTGCGGCTGTGCGGGGAAGCATAAGCCAGTTTGCCACACCAGATTACAGGCCGACAACCGTTGCGGCTCAGCACGGCTCAAGAGCTCCAACGCCATGGAGCAGCTCTTCTCCGAGCTATCTGCCGGTTTAATGCTGCTGTTTATTCATCGCTCGCTCCCTGAAACCACTTTACATTTTGGGGGGGATAGAAAATGAACACATGCAGAGCGTCGACCCCGAGCAGACGTACAATTCGGACGTGTCGATTGCCTCCAACCCACACAGCCTCCGATGCGACTCCTTCCCCCGACAGGCCTCATCGGTGCACAGATGATGCAGATGACAGGACCACACTCGTCTCGAGCGCCACGTGATGAAGCCGAGGCAGCTATTACACAATGCTCTCCAATCATGACAGAGAAAGCTTTTCATTAACACGACAAACACTTGATTCTTGGATAGTCATCCGACCATGGGAACGGGAAATCAAAAATGCATTACTGTGATATAAATAATCCAAAAACCACAGAACATCAAAGCAGCCGGTGGTAAATGCCAAGATTTTATAGCCCTCCAAGACAACCAAGACATTGATTGAACTTTCAAACAGTGCACACGTGTCTTTTTGGTTGGGGAAACACTGAGTGTAACTGTATTCAAAGAAAGTCACATTGATTGTAATCCCAGTCTTGATTAAACTCACTGAACTGAGCAAAATAAACTGTTTTGGAGACATTTATAATCAGTTATAATATAATTAATCTCATTGTATTGGGGAAAAGCACTTTTCTGAATGTGTATTTGAACTGATTATTTAAATATTGTAACTTTACATGTGCAAATGTGACACCCTGGATGAACCTTGTGACGGTTTGCTTACTTGTCGTTGTCATTCATTTGTAGGTGTTTCAAGCTTATGCTGTAGTTTGTATATATGATAGAGTTGCGTGTTATTAATGTTGACTGCTCCAACATATCTTCACTAGGTAGTCATGTAAAGATGTTCCAGCTTGCGTCAACACCTATAGAGGCAAAATGTAAGATGGGCAGAATTTTAAGCTTCAAACCTCCAAGAAACAGCCTCTAAGATTCAGTTACTCAGATTCAAACGATTAGAAATTAAAATGGGTTTTTGATTGATGAATCTACGAAGTAAACCATAACTGATCCATTGAGACATTCGCAGTTTCATGTGTGTACTTAGACTTGCATGGGTTCATCTTTGAGTCAAGCATATGTTATTGGCAGGTTCAACCAGGTAGCCCACCATGAATAACGTGTTTCCTCCACCGTAGCTCTCTTCTTGACATGAACCTTTGAACATTTCAGGACTCTTGGCTTGTTGGTCAAGCGTCTGGAGAGGGGAGGCAAGGCCGAGCAGCAGGGCCTCTTCCAGGAGAACGACTGCATCGTCCGTATCAATAACGGAGACCTGCGAAACATCCGATTCGAACAGTAAGACCGCAGCTCACGGGAGCCGTCGCTGGGAGCTCCGGTGGTCCCTGAACTTCCTGTGTGACTGGCTTTCTTCCCTCTTTCCAAACCCTGCAGTCCTGAGCCGTTCTGTGCGCCGTTATCCTCTCCCCTTGTTTCCCTCCTCTCTGCTCTCCTGCCAGCGTACAGGCTCCTCCGCCGCCTGTCACTGTGCTAAGCTAACCTTCCCCTATTTAACTCCTGTAGGTCACAGCCTCAGTTGCTGAAGCGGTCCCTGCAATCCTCCCAGCCTCTATTCCCCTGTGTGTCCATAACAGCTCCACTGGACTCCTACTCTTACTTTTCCCTCTTTCTCCGGAATGGGGAACAAGGCTCCTAACATCCACTGTCTCTGCTTTTCAGTGCTGTTCGTGTCTCGTGCTTTCATTCCCTGCCAAACCAAACCCACTCACCCGTTTTCCAGATGCAGTGTGATGCATGCATACTTTGGTGCTTGTGTGTACAGTTTCACTTGCGATATCAGAAATGCTGCGATGCATACGTGTGGTTTGATTTTCTCCTGCCAGGCCGGCTTAAATGTAAACTAAATGCGTCCGTGATTCCAAATGCTGTATACGTTTCCAAACCGACATACATTATGTAATACATTATGCAAAGCACCACCCACACATGACCTGGTGGGGATACATAATGATGATGCATTGCTCTCCCATGGGATTCAGCAGTCCCTGGAAATGCGGGGACTTACAGGATCTGCTCGCATGAATTATAAAACAAACAAAAACACCCATAGTTCTCACCAGCAGTACCGAGCCATGCAGATAATTGTGGTTTGTTGGTTGAGGTTTGTATCTAACACCCTGTACAATGGAGGTTTTAGTGTTTAAGGAGAAGAAGCTTGTCTTGTTGGTTTCTGAGGACATTTCACCTCTCGTCAAAGAGGATTCTTGAGTTCTGACTGACCGATGGAGTTCCAGGTATTCATTCGTGCCACCAAATCACATAGCAAAAGGCCCATGAACAACCCAAGACTCACGCACTTCAAGGTTTTGATGCTCTTTGAAGAGGGATCTCAAGACTTTCTTATAAGTATCTGATAAGTGTTGTTGCAACCACGTGATTTGGGGGGTGAAGAGAAACGGCTGGAACTCCCCATCAGGTAAAAATGATGGATGAAGGTGGAACATCTCCAGAAACCACAAAGAGAAGTGCAGTCTTCTATTGAAGCATATAGGATTACACTGGCCTGGATGATGAAGAATCAACAGACACACGCAAGACTCATAGTTTCACCTCATTAGCAGTAGATCTTTGGTGAAACGGCATTCTTGTATTTGAGATAATCCTAAGAACATTCTGTCAGTAGTTTTTAAAGACACTGTTCTTCTTCTAGGCAGGGTCAGTCCATTTCAGATCATTTTTTTAACAACTTCCGCTCGACCATCTTTGATTTGCTCGTAATGCCTCTATCATGAACTATGGATATATCTGAGGATGTCTCTAAAGTTCTGTATTTAGTTTTATTTCTAATGCTTGTTGACCTGTTTTCGACACATTTTTTTTTTGCAAATTAAAATTTTAGGCTGTGTTTGAACCACAGCATCTCAAGATAAAAGCCTGAAGCTGTGTGTTACTTCTCAGTATGTCTTTGATTCATGTTGCATATCTCTGTTTATCGGTGAGTTGAAAGACTAAAAAGAAGCGAAGCCAATATGAAAAGTCCCATCATTGAGCATCCATTAACAAAAGAAGCTGATAATGCTCGGAATGATTACAAACCTTCCTACTCAGTATTGAAGATGGATTCCGAATTAAGTTTCCATGTGTGAAAAAACATGCTGAAAGTGGACGATGGGCAGTTTTAAAACAATATATTATCTTGGAAAGTATTTGATCGAGCTAAACTTTCACAGATAACATTTTAATTATCCATAGTTTGTGATTAAAAAGTTTCGAGCAAGTCAGAGATGGTCGAGCAGAAGATCCCCGATGAGATGAGGTTTGATGACCTTGCAGTCATTAGGGTGTTGAACCAGAAATTGCCTGTTGGAGAAAGTGAGAAATTCCATAATTTGGACGAGCCAACCCTTTTAGCTAAGTCATGTTATGGTGCCCCAGTCAGAGCCTTAAGTTATGGTTGGGAATAAAGCTTCCAAACATAGTTGTTACAAGTCCATCAGTGCAGCAGTTGCTCTTGTTATTTAGCAGTATTTTTATAAGGGAGCAGATTTCGTCTCGTCTGACACTTGATCCGGCCTGAAGCCATAAAGAGGCCGTGACAAGTCCGTCCTCCTCGAGGTTGTTAGCAGCTGGGAAAATGGGCCTGGAATTTCTCAAAGAAATTCCTCAACGGTCCAAGTTATAGTTGTCAATCAAGGGGAAATGGGGAGCAATAGAAATTCTGGGGGCCCTACCAATTTCCCAAACGTCCGTTCAGCTGTTGGGAGGGCGAAGGAAGAGCCACACCGAAGTGAGCTTTATTGAAACAGGTGGCGCTAACAAGGCTCTGCTTTTACAAGGCGCTGACAGACGACATAAGTTTCCATTCACACCTACTGTACATGAGCTCGCACCGAAGGGGGGTTTTAAAAGAGGATTTTCTGCAAACTATCCGACGGATGGAGGTCTCCTTCATCTGCAGCCAAATGAGGGGATTATGCGATGGAGCTGTCGGGGAGGGTTCAGTCTCTTTTTAGAGCCGCTCACGCTGGCAATAAGTATTAATTAACATGTCAGAATGTTCAGGTGGGCGAAGATGGATTTTAAATATAGCACGGATGTGAGTGTGCTTGAGAAACTTCGGGGTAGCTGGAGTTCTCCGCTAGGCAAGTCTGCACAGACGAGTGTGAGTGCACTGTATGTGATGTTATGCGAGGTTAAAATCAGTTGAAAATTTTGACTTTCTCCCTCTCCATCCCCCTGCCTGTCCTCTCTCCATGTCTCTTCCTCCCACCACCTCCCTCCAAGAGCCCAGAATATGTTCCGTCAAGCCATGCGCTCCCCCGTTATCATGTTCCACGTGGTTCCGTCGTCGATGAAGGCCCACTACGAGCAGCTGTCCCACGCCGAGAGGAACCCGGCGTACGCCTCGGGCCGCTTCAGCCCGGACTCCCTGAGCGGCAGCACCGTGTCCGGCATCGACCACACGCCGCAAAGAATGTCCCGGCACGGTTCCCAAACGCACCCTCATTCCCACCCTCACCCCGAGCCGGCTGACGGATACCCACCTTTGACTCATCCGGCGGTCTCTGCGGCCAAACCTCCGACGGGTCACACCCACTCGCCTCAGAGGGGGGTGAACTCCACCCAGACTGCAGGATATACGAAAAAGGTTGGCCGGAGGCTCAACATCCAGCTAAAGAAAGGTGGGTTGGAGAAAAGTCTCAGATAAAACACACAGAGACAGAACATTTCTCGTGACTGATGAACTTCTTGTTGGGACATGGCAGCATGGTTGGGATTTTTGTAGCAGAGCATGTGGCTATAATTTAGTTTAGATGTTTAACTGTGAGCAGAGGGGTGTCATGAGATTTTGCCATTGACTGACAAAGATTACATCACTATCCAAGGCTTGTTGTGCACTTGCACTTCAATAAAACTTGTGTGTTTCTGTCTGATTGCGGCCCTACAGACCCTGGAAAGATTTTTAAAACCTAGAAAAACATTCAGAACTTCCATTATCAGAAAAGCTCTTTATTGCTATTGTGGGGGGGGAAACACAGTCATCTCAGTTCCCTACATGATGTATTACATCATTTTGTTTTTGAAGTATCATCTGATTCTTTCCAGAGGGGCTGTGGAAGTCTCTCGTCATGCTTTGCATTCCTCTGGCTTTCAAAAATGAGAGGGATGCTGTGTATCTCTTTCCCCAATCTTTGTGTTTCAGCTGAGTAAACAAGCAATTTCCTCATTCCCGACACATCAAAACAAGTGTAGGAGCGGCTTGTTGAGAAATGGTGAAAACGCCAAAGCAGGCGTGCAAAAATCTGAACAGTGATGCAACGGGCTTAAAAAGCATTCAGAGTTTGCCTCGCTGATGTGAGAAGTGAAGGTGATAAAGCAGAACAGAGACTGCTGGATGGAAAGTGCGGAGCAACAGGCAACGTTAGGAATACGACTTCAGGGAGCCCTCCTCGGTGTGGGCTTTGACTGACAGCTGGCACAGGTGGTGCAAACCTCTGCCAGCAGGATTCCAGGTGTCGGTGCCAGGTCTCAGGGCCAGAGAGCTTGTTGCTAAGCAGCCGCTGGTCCCTGTGCACTGTCAAATGCCACAGCAAAGAGTCTGACAGGGCTGCACCATATGCCCGCTGAAGTTTGCACCGAATCCGTCCTCTCTTGAGGGACTGGAATCAAGCCAGAGCATAGAACATAAAAACGTCCAGATGCTTGTTGCCTTTTCCTGACTGATGGTTATTTCCACTTATTCTGGTATCATATTTTCTTCTTCTCACGCTCCTCTGCCTGCTTGGTTACAGTACCCAGAAAAACACCGCGTTCTGTGCAGGATACGCCAGGAGATCTGTTATGTTCACAGTCAAAGATGTTATCTGTTCTCATTCCACCTTTTGTTTGCTGTTGTTGGAGCACACACTTGACAGCGACTCCCGAGAGGCCCGTTTGGCTCATCTGTTTTGGGGGGTTTTTTTGGAGTACCGACTTAAGCCCACAAGCTTTGAGCGCAGATTAAACCCCCGCATTGTTTATGCTCTCGAATCAGGCGCCGGTCTCCTCGCAAATCCCGCCGAGTATCAGAATCAATCAAAGAATCTTATTCTGCACAGGAAATTGCTTAGGTATGTCTTAATCAAGCTAATGGGAGTTTTAAAGATCCTCCTCCCTGTTTAAAGCCAGGAACTCTACAGGCATTTACCGGTGAGTATAATACCGCACCTCGCCTGCCTGCGGGAAGTTGATTGGCTCATCAATGTAGGGGATTAGGTGGAGGATGTGAAACAGAATGGCTAAGTGTTCTGCTATTCTTTGCATCAGCTCAGTCAGACAGGCAGGGAGGATTAAGGCCGGCGCTCTGATACAGCAAGGATGCTCATTATTGTTCTTACATTAACCTTTTTTGTCCGTCTTACACCCAGTGTCATTGGAAGCCGCTTCTTCACAAAGCTCTCTGAAAAACACGCATGCAGTCGCTTGTTCCAGAGTGTAAGATCTGGTGTTGATCATCAGTGAGTTGACTGAGATTGAAGTGCTGGAAGGAAGCCGTGGCTCCGCAGTTACACCTTTGATAACCCTCGGTAGCGTAATATGTTATTAGCACAGGTTGTTTTTCAGTTCCTGGCTTCAATTAAATACCGAGCAAACGTGTTTAAAGTCTTCAGGCTGAACTTTCAGTGTAATTGCGTGTAATTATTAAGTTGTTCAACTTCAGACTTTAAAAGCCTCACAATGCATGCTACTTTCATCATTCACCGAGAGCCTCCCGTAGCTCGGCGCTGACAGGATGCAGGATTTTTCTTCATCTGCTGTATTTGCCTCGTCTAATAGCAGGACGTTTTTTTTGTTAGGAATATGGATGATGCAAAATACAGGCCGGCGCTCCTAATGGCTCATAATGATGCACTGTTCAGGGACTGCAGGCAGAACTTTCAAATGTAAACAAGCAAAATCACATCCGCCCACATGAACACAGATTAATAAGCACATCTGCAGCATCTGAGGATGTTGTGTACTGGAAGCACCAGGTTAGCCGAGAGAGAGAGAGAGAGAGAGGGAAAAGTGCGAGTCATTGTTGTGTTTTCTCCTAATAGGTGCTTCTGAAATGTGGCTGCTGTTGGCTGGACAGTAGCTAGTTTAGTGTGCTGCAAAACAGAAAGAAAACCTCCCAAAGCTATTTGCAGGAGAGACGGAGGGATGTTGAAACCAGCTTGTGCAACACAGCTAATAAGATGCAATTGGACTCCAGACAAAGCAATTCATCAATGGTATGGATCACATAGTTCCACTTTAATGAACTCTAAAGGCAAACTTTTGCTGTTAGAAATGCTGATTTCAGAGACTTATCTAATAGTGAAGGTTGTAGCACTGATCGCGCCTTTTATCTTCAGTGTTAAAGAAGGCGGTTTTCCAACATCGTGACATGCTGCTGATTAATCTCTGCAAATGTTTGGCTGCAATCAATCAATCAGCTGCACGCTGAGCCGATTCCGACAGATCCTGATGCATCTTATCTCGATGTCAGGGGAGTTAATGGATAATGGCTTAAACAACAGCCTCACATATTGATGTTGAATAGATTTTTTTTCTGACATTAGCAGACATACTCTTTATTTTAGGCGAGGTACGACGCTTGCACCATTAACAATCCTGCAGGAAAAGCTGGACATGACTGTGCTCTCTTAAAAAACACAAGTCACCACTTAGGTAAGGTAGGGCAAGTTTGTTCCTGAACATCAACTCCTACAGTCCTAATCAAACAACCTCCATCACTTAATACTGACCAGTATCATTGCCTTCTATGACGTCAGATCTAGGAGAACAATGCCAGCTGAATATCAATGTCATCTCACTACTTTCAGCTGCATGAGTGCGAAGGGAATTGAACTGCCTTTGCATGTGCCTCAAGGTAAAACCAGACTCCGTATCTGTCCTTACTTCTCATCCCACAGGTCCTGAGGGACTCGGCTTCAGCATAACGTCTCGAGATGTTCCCATCGGAGGCTCGGCACCCATCTACGTGAAGAACATTCTGCCCCGGGGAGCCGCCATCCAGGATGGGCGCCTCAAGGCAGGAGACAGGTTGCTGGAGGTGAGAAATTGAAAGAGCGGTGACACTTCAGACACGCAGGGTTTAGTGAAATCCTTTATGATAATTGGATAGTGTGATCTTGACAGTGGAGGTGCACCAGGTAACAGCCGTGGTTTTGTTCCAGAAATAGACGAACTCCATTATCCGTGTGACTCCACAAGTACGAACAGTTGTAATCTGTCAAACATGTCTGCCATCTGTTGAATTTGAAGTGCAACCAATTCATCTCAGGTAGCTGTGTTTTCATGGAGATTGCAGCTCAAAGAACATGTTTTCCTCGTCTATCTTGTGCAGCAAGAACAGAGCAGCTTTTGAAGTTGCGACATCCCACATCGTCAACCATTTGCATAAAGGATTACTCTGTGCTGCACTAAATTTATGGAGCTGTTCCGTAGAACTTTGCATCCTTTTATCCTTGTGTTTTTCTCATGTTGTGTGAGTTAGAGCTGTTCCAGTTGATCAGGTAGTCAATTTAGAAAATGAACCACCTGCAACTTTGATATAAAAATGGGAAGATTTGCCGGTTTTCTCTGTTTTAAACCCCTACCTTCAGTTTGTCTAAAACTGAACTCAGTCGCTGTGTCTCCTGTAGGCCCAAATCTTTAAGCGTTGTTAGTTATTGTTGTTCAGACACTGTTTCAGAGTAATCTGTGATGATCCTAACTTAGCCGCTAGCTGTTAGCATAGCCTTTCTGTGGATTTGTCGAGATGGCTGTGCTTCTCGTGTAGTTTTTGCAGGCCGTCTCTCTGCTAGAGAGACGTCAGTTAGAAAAGAATGTAGTTAATCTGACTTTGGGAAGATGTTGCGGTGCTCCAGATAGTGTTTGCCACAGGCTAAGAGGCACAGCTAACCTCATATACTGTTTCAGGGTAGTCTGTGGCTGCCTCCCAACTTAGCCGCTAGCTTTTAGCCACTGTTAAAGCAGCTAATGTCCTGATTTGTGGTGATGTTTGTGCCTCTTCTGCAGTTTTTGCAGGTTGTGTTTCTGCTAAAGAGACATATCTGTCAGTTTGAATAGAATGTTAAAGTTAAGCTAAGTGGCACAACTAACCTTAGTGCTAGTCTTAGCCTAGCTCAGACAGCAGAATAAGTTCCTCCAACAGGTGAATTATTGGGGTGTTTTGTGTAACAAGGAAACTCAATATGCAATAAGGTTGTCTAGATTTAAACCCAGTCACAGTGCTTCCTATATTAAAGCATTGTTAGTTATTGTTTTCAGAGTAACCTGTGGTTGCCTCCTAACTTAGCCTGTAGCTGTTAGCTTAGCCTTAGCCGCTGCGAAAGCTGCAAATGTCCTGATTTGTGGCGATGGCTGTGGTTCTTGTTTAGTTTTTGCACGTTGTGTTTTTGCTAGAGAGTCATTTCTGTCAGTTAAAGAAGAATGTAAAAGTTAATCTGACTTCAGAAAGATGTTGCAGTGCTCCAGATAGCGTTTGCCTCCTAGCGGTACCATTAGCCTAGCACAGACAGCAGAATAAGTTCCACCAACAAGTGAATTATTGGGGTGTTTTGTGTAACAGGGAAAACTAATCATGCTGTAAGTTTCTCTAGATTTAAACCCAAGCACAGTGTCTATTGTAAGGCCAAAATCTTAAGCATTGTTAGTTATTGTTTTTCAGATACTGTTTCAGGCTAATCTGTGGCTGCCTCCCAACTTAGCCGCTATTAGCCACTGTAAAAGCAGCTAATGTCCTGATTTGTGGCAGCTGCTGTTTTTCTTGTGCAGTTTTTGCAGGTTGTGTCTCTGCTAGAGAGATGTGCCTGTCAAAACAGAATGCTAATCTGACTTCAGAAACATATTACAATACTGCAGATAGTGCTTGCCACATGCTAAGAGGTACAGCTAACCTCTTCGTGATAGCATTAGCCTAGCACAGACAGCAGAGTAAATTCACCAACTAGTGGATTAGTGGGTTTTTTATGTAAAAGGGAAACAAGCGTGCTTTAAGTTTGTCTAGAACTGAACCCACTCACTGTGTCTCCTATTCAGGTGAATGGAGTGGACCTGAATGGGCGAACCCAGGAAGAGGTGGTGTCTCTGCTCAGGGCTACACCCATGGGTGGTGCCGTGGGGCTGCTTGTTCTACGCCAGGAGGACGCCTTCCTCCCTCGAGAAGTGGTACGTCAGTCACTCTCAGTGCCTCCATCCTGTCAACATAACTCATTTCACACCATGCCATGCACATACAGTCCCTCCTCCTGCATGGACGAGTGTAGATCCTGGGTGTGTGCTAACACTTACATGTGAGTGTGTGTCTGTGTGCGCTGCTGGCTGTCACGAGTGCCGTTAATCCCCACAGTGAGTGCCGTGTTGTCTTCTCATTTCCCAGCTAACACAACACGCTAGCCGAGCATGCAGATTGATTGTCCCGCTCTGTCGCTGCACTCCTCTCTATTATCAAGCTGCGGCCAGCCTCCGAGGGGAAACCTGTAGAGCTCAATCTTTTCTCTTTATCTCCTTCACCCTCTCCTTTCCTCTCGCTTTCACTTTGTCTTTCTTTATCTGTCACCCTCTCCTCTCCTCCCCGGCTCCTTTCGTTCGCCACTTCCCTCTCATCCCCGCGTACGACGGGTAACCCTCTCCGCCGCTGCATTTCCCCGTCTCTCTCGCCGTGTTTTGCCTCCGAGCTGACTCGGTAGATTGACGGATGCGTGGATGAAGAGACAGACGCGGGGCAGGTAGCAGGCAGAGAGTGAAAAACACACTTGGCTTGAATATCAATCAGGCTGCGTCCTCTCACGTTGCGCTGCACAAACACCCGCGCAAATCTTTGTGTGTGGTTTTCGGATGCCGCCGCTCGCAACTTGTGACTTCAATGATTCATGCAAACTGATGCTAATTCAGTCGGTTTGCTACAACCGCTCGCTTTCGTCAAGGTCGCGTTTTTACACGATGCCAGATGTTGCACTTAATTATCTACGCGGAGAGGAAAGGTTCGGTGTGCTGCACGTCTGGAGTTGCCTCAAAGTTGTTTGATTAAGGAGTGAGCTCATAATGGAAAACAAGGCAACACTGAGACTTAAGTGTTTTTTTTTTAATGTGAGGGAAGATTGAACAGTGGAGCCTGTTGGCGAGCTTTAAATCACGCCGATGTTTACTCCTCAGCAGCAGTCAATGATTCTCCGCTATCTCTCTGGCTCCACTGGCTGCCTTCAACACACACCTTATTGAGCATTTCCTTGAGTTATGGCACCAAACTGCCTTAAATCCGTCCTCTGTTGTCGTAAAAACGCTCTCCCCCCTTACCGTCAGAGGCCAACCGGGGCTATTAGAGGCACAAACAGCCATTCGCTAGCCGGTCGTGTCAATCAAAGCGCCTGATTGGTGGCAATTATCGCAGCGAGGGATGCAGATGAGGCTATTGGCTGGCTGTCGCTGCCGGGGGGAAGGTGGATGAGTCGAACTGCCGCGCCGGTCAATACTCATCTTTAGATTAGAGCGGGGCTTTAAGTCCGGCTGACGCTGCGTAGCTGGTAGTTAGATGGCAGGATTTATTTGACTGGTGGTTATTAGCCTGGAGAGCTTGATGTGAAAGAGCCGAGATGGGGCTTGAGGGAGATGAGGTCCAGTGCACAAAATGAGTCTATCTGAAGCTCGGCTGCACAGTTCCTCATAAGGTTTTAAAGCTCTTTATATCCCAGTTAAAAACAACAGCAAAACACAAACTACGAGGCTGAATTAAGCCAAAAAAGTAACAACTAAAACTGGATTTAAAGAGTGGACAGCCAATTTCCTGTCCGCATAGCACTTGTGAATTAAAAATGGCACTTAATAACGTCTTAATAAATGAAATCTAATGGAGAGTAATGAAAAACTAAAGCCAACAGCTGTTAAATTAGTACTACAGGTGCTACAGCTCTTAGCATATATAAAGCAAGACGCCTTAATCTTTAAGATGCTGAACAAGCTGAACAGTATTTTATCAGTCATGTGAGAGTATATCAGTCTGGCAGATAATGAGCTGAAAATGAAACTGCAGTAAAAGTAGACAAAGAAATGGGAAAACTCCAAGTGAGAGTTAGAAGAAGAAACCTTTATTGTCACGAATGCATTTTACATATCCCAGTTGGGGTCAGCCATGGTACGGCGCCCCTGCAGCAGGAAGGGTTAAGGGCCTTGCTCAAGGGCCTAACAATGGCTGCATCGGGGTACAATCCTCTGACCTTCTGAGCCCAGGGACTTAACCGTTGCGCCACCAGTTGTCTTCTACCATCATGTCTCGAATTGATATTGAATTCCAGCAACATTTTCAGAGAACGTTCTACCTAAACATTGTCGGCTTTAAATAAAAATAAAGCTAATTTCCTTTTTACATATTGCAATAAAATCAATAGCGTTTATGGAGCCTAAGAGGCAAAACTCTGGGTACATTTTTACCCACCACTCCTTACCAAGTTGCTGAGAATTTGTGTTTAATGATGAGAAAGTATCCAACTGTATTTACTCATCAGTGATTATTACACTAAAGAAGAGGAAGAAGAAAACTTTATTCGTCACAAGTGCATTTTTACGGCATTGTGAAATGTTGTTTTTGCATTTCCAAGTTGCGGCACCCCTGGAGCAGGAAGGGTCAGGGGCCTTGTAGGGCCAAATAATGGCTGTATTGGGGTTCCATCCTCTGACCTTCTGATCAGTTGCTCAGGGACTTAACTGTTGCGCCAGAATGATATTCGTGTAGGAACTACCTGTTGCCAGTAAAGATTGCTGCTGCGAGCCCACCCAGGTCACTTTAACTTGGTGCAGCCTTTTAGAAAAAAACCAAAATGTCTGGAAGACGCTGATTAGACTGATAAGGTGACGTCAAATTGGGACATTTTCCTTCTTGCAAGCGCTTTAGCTGTTTCTGAGCCGCAGCTGATATTAAAAAGTCTGCACTGCCCGGCAACAGCTGCCAATCTGTCTGCTTGAGATTCATCATTTTCATACCCTGCATGCTCATTTATTCATCGCACTGCGCCAACGTATCCTCAAGTTCCCTCCCCTCCTTCCACAGCCTTTGATCAAATTTTCACTGTTTCTGTCAATAAATATTTTTGCTTGATTACTTTTGGTTCTTCTGTCCTTCCCCCCCTCCTTCCTCCATCCTCTAGAACGCTGAGCCCCAGATGCAATGCCCCAGAGACGTGGTAAGACTCCACCCCAACACTAGCCGAATATAAACCCACTTCCCCCAAATACCGCCTCCTCCTCCTTCATTGAGCTCGGAAGTTATTCGCTCCTGCTCGAAAAACCACTTCAGGTTATCACCCAGCTGAGGTAAAGACATTAGCTCCTGCATGCAGCCAGGCTCCGCTAGCAAACCAGCTGGTTAATCAAAGTGCAAAGTCATATGTAAGAGTTAGTCAGTAACACTAATTTTCATCTCCATCCAGAGTTGCTCTAACAAATCACAATTTCATGGTTCATCAGTGTGGACTGTCGGGGCTACGCCGCAGTGTAATTTGCTCCATCTCCCCACCTCTGAGCTGCATTTGCCAGTGAAGGTGGAAACACATGGGAGTTTGCTTTATTTGTTGGCTCTGGATAAGGTTGTCAGTCTGGCCTTCTTGCTGCAGACTCAGTCGAACATGTGAGGTGAATAACAAACAGTCTGCTAAGTTTGTGCTGCACTTTATTAGGGGAAAAATATCCAGAGTTGACTGTGGATGCCACAGTGTCAAGCACACGGCGTAAAGTCGAACATACATCTACCAAATATTTCAAATCTTTGCAGTAAAAGTACTTTTAATATGAGAATCGACCTTCTGTGAATAATCAGCCCTCGTAAGGATGTACAGTAGCTCCAACTGTTACTGTTACAGTCTCGTTGGCGTTCACACATTACCCTAAAAGGCTCTCCATCGCGGCAGCTGTTAAAAGCTCATCCGTTTTTACTGCCGTTATTAAAAAGCTATTCAGATTTCCATAACTTTCCATTTACACGCCAAAACTTGAGTTGTAATTTAACAACCGCAGACTTAACGTCTTCACATCTGGCCTCGCGTTCAGGTTACATCTGGCAGGTAATTGGCTATGTTTTTTTTTTTTTTTTTTTTCGCGTGGCGCATTAGAAGCGTAATCGGCCAGTTAATTTGATTGGCAGCCGTACCTGGCGGCGACGCGGATGATCCTCGTCATGAAGACGCATTATGGCAGGACGCTGATGATTATTGTGACTGCAGCTGGTAGGTTTCAGACGCGCACACGTGTTCAGACATATCACTCCATCAGCATTTAAACAGAGACGCACAACCTGGTTGCGTTTGTTTCCCATTGCAGCCTCTTCAGTGAGAGCTGCTACCACTAGATGTCACATTATCAGCTGTTTTGGTGTAGTTTTACAGTCCAAGGTAGGCTTTAAAAGAGAGATAACAAAGTTGTAAATGATTTAAAGGTCTTCTTCGCTTTAGTTTTGTCTTAGAGGAGAGAAGACATTTTTGCTTTGTCACTTTCTGACTGTATTTCTGGGAACATCAGATCCAGAACAGGGCTAGACGTATTACAGAGTGCATCTTTCAGAATTTAGGAAAGTAAATAGGAGTGTTTTATTTCCCTTCCCTCCCTAAAACAAAATCAATGTGACCATATGGACAGGAGCCAGATAGATCGAGGAAGTGCGCCGTGGTCACGCTGTCTCCTCTCGCCCC
The DNA here is from genome assembly GCA_024666655.1 of Dascyllus trimaculatus. Taxonomy (NCBI): domain Eukaryota; kingdom Metazoa; phylum Chordata; class Actinopteri; family Pomacentridae; genus Dascyllus; species Dascyllus trimaculatus. The sequence goes on from JAMOIN010000855.1 coordinate 71,915, forward strand.
CTTTTCGTCTCCTCTCCACTCCCTTTGCTTTCCTGCCTTTTCCCAAACTCCAAACGCCCAGATGGGCCTTACCTCTCCTCAACCTTTCCCGGAACATCAACCGCCATAATGGATCCAGCGCCTCTCAGATGTTATCCGTTGTCAGGCGCCTCATTTTAAACATCTCGCCGGCAGAAACAACAACAACAACAGCAGTGGCACCGCGATGCCGTGGGGCTTTAGAGGCAGAATGGGCATCTAAAGAACAGGGCAGCCTTTAATGGACGTGTGTTTTCAAGTCTTACATATCTTTCCAGTAGAGAAGATGATTACTTCATTATTATTCTGTTGATATTTTCTCCATTAACTAATTAGTCTAAAGAGGCTCAGAAAGCGGTGAATACTGCAGATCATGTAAGGTTCTCATCTCTTAAGGTGTTTGTTAATTTTGTCCAACCAAGAATTCAAAAGCGCTTAATTTATATTGATATAAAACATTTAAAAGCAGCAAATTGTCGGCATGTACGGCACACTGCCTTAATGGAGCTCGAGTACATCTGTTGATTTTGTTGCTATCACGGTTTTATCCCGTCTATTTGGATTCTCTTTGTATGGTGCAATTAGTAACCTAAAAAAGCTGACAGAATGTAGCATGTAGACAGCTTTTAAAAGTGCAGCTTTGCCAGCACTCCAGCTGGGGTTTTTGAGGTTGGCACACCATGACTCATCCTGTGTGCAAGAGAGAGAGAGAGAGAGAGAGAGAGAGAGCGAGCGAGCTCTGTCGAGGGTTACGCAGCAGACAAAATGCAACTAGTGAAGTGGAAAAAGCACTCACTTCTTGAAATCGGTCCAATGACCCAAAATTCACCCGTGTTTTTACAGCGGTCCGCTAGAGGCTGTCATTAGTCGCGGGACGCTCGGGTTTGTTGTATTTGACTTTCAGGCAGATGTGTGGCTGAAACTTTCTCTTGTTTCTGCGCAGAAAGGCACATTTCTGCTTTAACAACAACAACAACTAGTGGTTTGGAGGATTATGGTTTCTTTCAGCTCCTCAGCCGTGACATTTCCACTCATGACCCTCCATGTGTTTGCCTCAGCCGCCCCCTCATTACACACATCCTTTATTGACCTACTGTCAGTAAGCTGGTCTCTATTTAAGGGACTCCTGTGTCTAACCTGTTGACTTTGACTGCTCCCTTTAGCACCCGAGGCAGCCCGTGACAGCCGGGAAACCCCATTGGCTGATTGAGGTAACTGCTGCATGACATCACCGGCTTGGGCCATTTACGCTGTATAGGGAAAAAGGCATCAGAGGCAAATGAGATACTTTGGGTGGCTGCACAAATAGACTGGGAGCCATTTAAGCAATCCATTGCTTTGCAAATGGCGTGTAAAAACAAAACACTTTGTTGGGTCTTCTCTGCCTCTTCCACAGCAGCTTTCACCCCGTCTCCTCCTCCATTTCATTGTGTCTCTCTCGTTTCTGTCTTGGCTGCATCTCTTTATTTCTTTATTTCACTCCATTCTTCTTCTTTTCTTCCCTCTCTTTCTCTCACACACACTTAAGACACACTTTAAGGCGCAAATCCCCTTCCCTGCACCTGGCTCCGACAATAGAACTGATCAAAGGCATCCGTCTTTACATGCCTGCTCTGATAGTTCCATAATGGGCCCATAACGTGAAACATTCAGCTCCATTGTTTACGCCATTAGTCACACAGGCTTATGGAAAATTACTGCAATGCTATATTGAAAAGCCATCAGCAGGAGCAGCAGTAATGCTGCAGCAACACTGTGCCAAGATGCTATCTATCACATGCGCATGTTTCCTCTTCTCCCTGCTCACAGAGCTGTTATGAAACAGTAATCCGTTAGCACGCCGTAGTGCAATGATGGAGGGCTTCTCGATTGCATGATATAGCATTCAGCATAGCAGGATATGTGTTGGCCTTTTTATGACACGGCGTAATTATTATTATGCTATTATTATGCTATTTCAGAGCATCTTTCAATAACAGGTTTGTAGTTGTGGTTGTATTGTGTAGGAAGATCGCTGCATAACATGTCAGGATGTGTCTCTTTAACTATAGCTCACACGTATGACACATCAAAGCTGTTGCATTAAGACGACATGATTGTATCTGCAGCGTAACATAACAGGGTCAGCGTGTGAAAATGATTAGCTTAAATCTGCAAAACACAGTATTGTCAGTGCATGACACATCGGAGCTATTGTGCACCGCGCCGTGTTTTGACACTGCGTAGCATATTGTAATTGGTGTCACGGTAGTTACGGCAAATAACGGAGCAGAAAGGTGTCAGTTTATCTAACCGTAGCATCATAATGGCTTGGTTTTGCAAAAATGTCACATAATGAAATGATTTACCGATGAACTGGGAGTTTTCATGCGATGCTACATTTAAACGTCAACATAGAGGCACAGTTCATCTGTTGAACTGATGCTGCACAAACGGTCTCCAAGTTTGATCATCTTTGATGTTTTTATTAATGTTAACAAAAAGTACAGCAGCCAGTAAACATATCTGCTTTATTATTTAATATGTCACCATGACGATGATCTACAATCCACCACTGCAAAACACAACAGCATTAATCATTTGCTTTTAGTTTAATGCTAAAACTACAAGTGTTAAGGTTGGGGTTAGACAACCCAACCCTACAAAGTGGCATCGACTTGTGTCTCGACTGCATCACATCTGTAAATCAAGTTCAGTAAAAGATGTGCAGTGATATTTCTGCCTCGCGCAGATGTGACGCTCAGCATTTTTTATTAAATGGCTTTTTATTGGTGCCATCTGTTGACACCAACTGCAACTGTTGGTGCAGTCAACATCAGCATGAATCTACAAGGCCATCAAACACACAGTGCCAATGAAAGTCTCCTTATTCAAAGTGGAAAGATTAAGTACACAGCTCATAAACAGGAAGACAAAGCATGACTTTTTGTTGAACAGTAATCTGTTACTCTACTAAAGTCAGTTAAAGCCTCTCTCCTGTCATTGATTCAACCCCTAGGAACTCATCTGTTTGTATCAAAGTTACAAATTTAGACGTTTTTATGCCTCTGAATGTATATCGATATAACTAGAAGTAATTAATTAATTATATGGACAAACATAATTGGACACACCTCATAATAATTGAATTCAGGTGTTTCCATCACACATCCATGCAGTCTACAAGCAGTCGGACTTTTCTATGCTTCCTGTTTTGTGGGAACAGTTTTCCGATCCAGCGTGGCTGTGCTCAAAGCAAGATCCATAAAGACATGGCTTGGTGAGTTTGATGTGGAAGAACTTGACTGGCCTGCACAGAGTCCATCCAACACTTCTGGGATGAGCTAGAGTGGCCATTTTGAGCCAGGCCTCCTCGTCCAGCACCAGACCTCACAAGTTCTCCTCTGGATGAAAAGGCAGAAACTGAAATTCCCACAGACAGACTCCACAATCTTGTGGAAACGCCTTTCTGGAAGAGCGAAAGCTGTTTTAGCTGCAAAAGGCGACCAACTCCATATTAATACCTGTAGATTTAATGGCCAGCTATCCGAATACGCCTATAGTGTAGATGCAACTCTATACTTTTGCTTTTTCTAGAATGTGCAGATCTATGAAGCCTCCCTCTTCAGTCTCAGCAGCTTGAGCACACCAGCTCACCCACAGCTCTGCTCAGACACTTCATAACTACTCTACTCAAGCTTAGCCGTTGTGTTCACAGCCTGCTTTACTCATGATATGTCTGCTAACATATAAAAAAGCCACCGTATGGACATGCTAACACTTTACAAAGTAGACATTCACTGGTGGGGTCCTTAAGTTTGAGGTATTGTGTTGGAGCTACTGCAGCATTTTACAGTTAAATGCATTTTACTCGAAATTCTTGGGTGCTTTTTAGTAAAGGGCAGGAGTTTTAGCATATTTGATGCTTTTACTTTGGTAAAGAAGCTGAACACCACCACTACTGCCCCCTTAGGTGCATGGCAGCTTAGTGTTTTTAGCAGCAATAAAACAAGAAATCACTAGTGCTGGAGTTACATAGCTTTGCATCATTACTAGAGTAATATGGGGTAATTCAGCTGTGTTTTTTTTAAATGGTCATCAGCATACTGCAGTTTCAAGATGGAAGTGCTCAGACATTGTGTTTACTGTCTGTTTTGCTCATGATAAGTCTTATATGTTTACATTTTAACATGTTAACAAGGTAGAAAGCTTGATTTTTGCTGGAGGGGACTAAGAATGTACTGAGACAAACTGTTTTCCTATTATTCTACATGTATCTTCCAGCCCCATTAACCTGAAACATGCTGTTTTTATTAAGTAAATAGAAAATAGAATGACTCACTGGTATCCAAAGTGCTTTAAACTGGCTCCACCTTCACCAGCTACTGCAGCTTTTTGTAGCTAAATGCATTTTACTCAAACTTTCTATACAGTTTTGAGTAAAAGGCAGCAGTTTTGGGGTAGCTGATGCTTTTACTTTGGTGAAGGAGCTGAGTACCACCCCTACTGCCCCCTTAGTGCTTTTAGCAGCAACATAACAAGAAGTCGCCACCGCTGGAGTTACATAACTTCGTATCATTATTAGCACAACAGAATGGCCGCGGTGATTAATGGCTGCGGCTCCGTGGCAGCAGGCTCGACGCTGTTTCAGTGTTCTGTAGCGGCCTGCTGGTGACACATACGAGTCAATCAGAGAGGGCCGTTCTGCCACGAGAAACAGGCTTTCTGGCTTAATTAAAGTGATGTTTCAAGCTGCCACCTGGCCCATGCACACACACACACACGCACAGAGGCATTACAGCCACCCATACAGCCCTTCACGCACACGCTCGCTCGCAATATACAGCTACACTGACTATACGGAGGCTTTTACACGTCGCAGAAAAAAACCACACAAGCCATATGGCGCGCTACACATTCGCACATAAGTATACTCACACACTAGTGCACACATACGTGGAGGGACCGGGAGCAGCTGCTGGTATAATTGCTTGGGGTTGGATGAGGTTATAAATGGTTTCTAGTGGCCGAGAGAGGCAGGGAAACCGGGCAGCTGATTAGTTTTGGGCAGCAAGTAAGAAGTGGGACTGTGCTGGTTCTACGTCCAAACGCTGCAGTCGAGGCGTCGCAGACGGATCGCGTTGCCGTTTGTGCCGACACCTGTGCCGTCGTCGCCGGCTCTTTCCTGTGGCGCACATGCACCCGCCTTTTCTTTCCTCCTTCCACGCCGGTTTGAGCTCCGTCGATCGCGCGGGTATTTGATATTCATGGTCTATCAGCATGGAGCTACAGCGAGACGCATCAGAGAGGGGAAAGAGAGAGAGAGAGAGAGAGAGGGACAATGAGGAGGTGGGAGTAGGAGAGGGAACAAGAAGGGAGGCAGGGATGGAGATGAAGGGGGCAGGTGTGTCCACTCACTTACGACCATGTGGCGTGGAAGGCAAGACAGGAGGGAGATGCAGAGGCTGGAGGTGTGTGAATGGGAAATGCAGCGATGGAAAGTAAAGGGAGAGGGAGTTCGGAGTATGAATAAGCAGAGATAGATTGTGCTACAGTAGGCAGCCAACAATGGTCTCCACGCCCGACTTCTCTCGACCAATTACACCCTTCAGTGCCTCTTTTTCACCTCCCTCCTTCTCCCCTTCGCTCCCTGCAGTCGTCACCTCCCTCCCTCCCTCCCTCCCTCCATCCTTCATTCAGCCTCTGTTTTTTTCTCTTTTCTTTAAAAAAAAAAAAAAATCGATTTCTCCAGATGCCATCGAATCGACAGGTTTGCATGACCAGAGTGGAGCTCGCGCGCCGGACCGCTAATCATTTCAGGCGCTGCGGCGGGGAGGAGGAAGACGAGGGCGAGTTTGATTTCTCGTAATGCTAAAGATTGACTCGCTGCGTAGAATACAAAGGAGGATGGCTGCATTGAGAGGGCGAGACGTGCGTTAGATGTGCCGAGGTGGGAAGGAAGGAGGCGAGTGAACGACGAATAGCAGGCGGGTTGCAGGGAAAAGACGAACAGGTGAAAGATTTATGGCATACAACAGAGTTAAACCATGTGTTAACCTATTGGGTGCATCCGCAGTGGCAATTTTGGATTTTTTTTGCCCTCTTGATGGTCTAAACTAAAACACCCAAACATCAGGAAGGCATTTTTTTCCCTTCTCTCAGTTGGAAAACTATGAAACTGTGCATTGCAGCCAACATCTGGTCAGAAGTTGGAAACACAGGCTTCAGTTTGAGCTTGTAAAACCACAGCTCCGGCCCCTCCTGCTCGCTGTGATCACATGCACCGTGCTGTAAAACATAGTTTATTTGTTCTCATATACTATTTCAGTTGTTGGACGTCAGAACAAGCAGAAAATCAGAATCTGACTGTGGCTTATGGGTGCCACCTGTTACCCAGACAAACAGTGATTTCCTACGTTTGCTGCTGCAAGCTTAGGTTTGCGAATAGCTGCGAATACCTCAACCGATATTGGAATCTGAGGCTGGCGTTTTTAGATTTTTTTGCAGCGTAATTTGTCAGCAAAGAGAAAACAATGGCTCCTCAAATGTAGCTGGTTTTAATACGAGCGCACTCTTACAAGCAAATAAGATCCGGACCGGAAAGAGGAGAAGGAGAGAGAGAGAAAATGAGGGTCACAGAGGGGAGGTGGCACAAAAAAAGGAGGAAATGAGCAGATGGAGATAGTTTTTTAAAAGAAGTGAAAGAGAGGCAGGTGAAAAGAGGTGGAAGGCGGAGGAAGAAAAAAAATGAGTGAGAGATACGGCGGTTTGGTGAGCGAGGTGCCGGTGTCGGTCTCCTTTTGTGCTCCGCGTGGATTCATCCCTTTCTGTCGGCCTTTCATTCACACCCCCTCGCTCGCTCGCTCCGTCATTGTCGCGCTCGCACTCTCTCATTCTTTTCACCCTTTTCTTTTCGGCTCCTCGCCTTTTCGCCCTCCTCTCGAGCCCATCACTCTTCTCCCTTCCCTCACCTTCATTCAGCTCCTGCTACTTTGTGCTTCCTTTCCTCCCTCCTGCGCCTGTTTTTTTTTTATTATTTCTTTCTACCCACTTTTTCTCTCCCTTTTTATGCTTCTTGGTAAAATCTCTGAAAATACCTCGAGTAAGCTCTATTTAAAGGTACGGATGAGCAGCTTGACATCAACACTTCATTTGGGTTTTTCCTTACGAAGACTGCAGTTCAGATTGAGATTATTTCCTTTGAATGTGTCCACAGATCTGCAGATGCTTTTGTTTACCTGCACTATAGTTAATCTGCATCGTCAATGTGGATTTTAAAGTACATCTTTGTGCAACATAGTCACACAACCAATAGCATGGGGTTTTCTTGGCCACCAATATAAATCAAAATGCAGCAGATTTGCAGCGAAGACATTCTTTTTCCAGAAAATTTTGCCACAGATTTGCAAACAATATTTTAGCACTAATGAAACTAAGGAAGGGAATTGATAAGGTTTTTACGATTCCGATTCCATTTTCGATTCTGCTGAACGATAAGCTGCTTGGGCGCCATGTTTCCTGCTGGCTGCACTGGTGAGTGACGTTCACCAGTCCAAGCTACGCAACGTGCATGGTGGCGTCATTCCCGCCCACTGGACTCGATAAGGGAATCGTTTGCCAAATTAGCAAATGATTCCAAGGAACTGAAACACTGGGTTCTTATGAAGAACCGGTTTTCGATTCCCAACCCATCCACTAAATTCTTGCTGAGCTTCTAGCAACCTTCTGCTAACAGGTTTGACATTAGTGGCAAACATGGCTGTTTACGTTGACAGTAGATAGCATTCTGACTGATAACTGTAGTTAATCTTCGGCAAATCTGCTGTGAATTTGCAGCAATGTCAGATTTTCATATGCATGTTAGATGGGAGGCAAACTTGCGGTAGTCTTGAGGCTAACTTTCCGGAAAACTTGTGGCCGGTTTTGCTGCAGGTTTGCTTGAATGTTTGCTGTTTACCGCAAGAAAGTCGCACCATCGTGTCACAACAAGAAGGTTGTGGGTTCGAATCCGCTGGTTGGTTGTGCCATTGGTCCAAAGACAGGCATGTCAGGTTAAATGGTGATTCTAAATTGACCGTAGGTGTTAATATGAACATGGGTATTTGTCGCCCAGTGTTGATTCTGATAAGCTCCAGTGGGTAAAGCTAATGGACTGGATCGTTTGCCATATGTTTTTAAGGAAGTTAGCCAGAAGTCCTCTGCAACTTTGCCACAAACCTAATTGTCTTTATGACTTTGCTGCATATTTGCAGGGACGTTACCAAAGTTTAACCACAACTGTTGGTCAGAAATCTAAAATCTGTTGGCCCACAGTTTCCCACATTGGTAATATTAACAAAACCTTCTGCTGAGTCACTGCAGGCCGGTTGTTTCTCCTGTCCGACCATCAGTCCCTGCGCTGCTGAGGCTAACATCGGCCTGCTTCAGCTGACTTTACTGTGAGAACTATTTCTGCCTCCAGCTAGACTTACTGTTCTGTCCACCAGTGGCTTCATGATCCACCGGAGGGAGCGCAGAATTTTTAGTTTATAACACAATCTGGTTTGAGCAAACTGTCGGCAAGTAGAATGAAACAATTCTGGTGAAATATCCTGACTTTAAGCTTAGATTTGGTTAAGTTCACTGAAAGAATGATGCATAACAGAGGAGTACTGATGTAAATGTGACAGTCTAACGGTTATTTTTTTCAGTTTTCGCAGTTTCTGTGTCTGATAAATGGTGTAATTTGGTAGATTCAAACAAAAAACAACAACAAAATGCTCTTAAAACCTGCCGTCGGGTTTGCAGGTTCTGAGGGTTAAAAGCAAAAAAGCAATTCTCTCTTTTTACCTTGACACCTCTGTCTTCAGTATAAATGGTTTCATTTTGTAGTTCTGCTCTGCTTCTGACTGTAACATTAACAGACAGTGAAACTGAAGGTGACCAGCAGCTCTTCTTTATAGCACTAATCACGTAATGAGTGTTGTGACAAACTGTACAGGATGCGGACGTTAAACTCATTCAAACCCTGATTTTATTTTAAAAGAGATTATTTTTAACCTTGAAGCGACGTCTCGTCTGTCTTATTGATCAGCTGTGTTTTGAGTTGTCGCAGTTTAATTCCCCCTATTTTCTTATTCGCATGGCCGTTTGCATTGTAAGAGGATTAAGTCGCTCTTAGTCACTTTTTAATTAGCCTTAAATTTAATTTGGGAGAGTGAAATGGACTTTTCCAGAAATAATTAATGTCCTGTTGTCTTTATTATTCCAAAGCTCTTCCCATAAGTTGTGCCTGATGTGAAATTGGCTTCATGTTTTTAAATTTATTCCAGGTAGCGCTCTTTTGTCTCGCTAAAACATGCAGGCGCCCTGACAGTGCTCTTCATGCCTGCTTGTCCTTTATCTTCCCCCTTCCTTCCTTTTGTTTCCTCCCTTTCCCCTCTCGCTCCATCCTCGTTTTGCCCTCCTCCATCCCTCTTTCTCCCTCCTCCGCTCCACCCAGAGTAATTCCATCTCTCTCCCAGCAAACAAAGGGAGCTAATGACATGCTGACACCGAGCCCGATGATTGAATTCATTAGGCGTGCACAATAATTGCCAGGCACGAGCGTGCACGCACCCATCTATTCAGAGGACAGCTGTCAAATAACAAGCAAGAGAGAATAGCTTTTTATTGTTGAGCTGGAAGAGAGAGTGAGAATGAATATAGAGAAAGGGTGAGAGAAGCACCTGTTGTGGAGGGGAAGAGAGAGAGCACTCAGCATGTCAATTAGGCTGCTGTTTTCATGCAGGCTTTGCTGGGAAGTTTACTGCCTGTTTGACGCACTTGGCATCGTGATTCAGGTGCACGGTTGGTGCTTCTTTTTTTTCCATCCCCTACACAGTGCATGTGCCTCTCTGAATCCTTTTAGTCTGGAAATATTAGAGTCAGATTGGAAATGAGTTTTGATCTCGGGCTAAGCATCAAAAGCTATGACTGTCAGGGGTAAGGTTAGGTACGTGATGGTCATGGATGTTGGATAATAGACAAAATCTAATGTAGAAAGACAGTTTTACTGAGTCAGATGTAGTACAGACGTATGACAAATTAAAGGAAAAGCTGCATAAAGTGTCTTTATAAGACCAGAAGACCTTCAATGCACCTTGGCATTGATTCTACAAGTCACTGGAACTCCTTTGAAGGGATCAAACACCATTATTCCAAGAGATATGCTGGTTTGATGATGATAGTGGAGAACATTTGGTCCAAAATCTCTGAGATCTGGCAACCATAGTATCTATTCACATCATCTTCATCAAATCCTTCGGTGATTGTTCATACACTATGGTTGGAGGAATTGTCAGTCCAAAAGAGACTATAAAAGACAGTTTTACTGAGTTAGATGTAGCACAGACATGACAAATTAAAGGAAAACCTACTTAATAAAGCCAGAAGAGCTTCAATGCACCGTGGCATTGATTCTACAAGTCACTAGACCTCCACTGGAGGGATCAAACGCCATTATTCCAAGAGATATTCCCACATTCGGTGGTTTGATGATGATGGTGGAGCACATTTGGTCCAAAATCTCTCATATGTGTTCAACTGGGCTGAGATCTGGCAACCATAGCACCTGATTCACATCATCTTCATCAAACCCTTCCGAGACCCTTCATGCGCTGTGAATGGGGGAATTGTCAATCCAGAAGAGACCACTCCAGTTAGGATAGAAATGTTCCATCATAGGATGAAGGTGATCCTTTTAGTCTGGAAATATTAGAGTCAGACTGGAAATGAGTTTTGATCTCGGGCTTAGCATCAAAAACTATGACTGTCAGGGGTAAGGTTAGGTACGTAATAGTCATTGATGTTGGATAATGGAAAATCTAATGTAAGAAGACAGTTTTACTGAATCAGATGTAATATAGACGTATGACAAATTAAAGGAAAACCTACCTGTACAGGTCTTAGTAAGGCCAGAAGAGCTTCAATGCACCTTGACATTGATTCTACAAGTCACTAGAACTCTACTGGAGGGATCAAACGCCATTATTCCAAGAGATATTCCCACATTTGGTGGTTTGATGATGATGATGGTGGAGCACATTTGGTCCAAATCTCTCATATGTGTTCAACTGGGCTGAGATCTGGCAACTATAGTACCTGATGATTCACATCATTTTCATCAAAACCTTCAGTGACCCTTCATGCACTGTGAATGGGGGAATTGTCAGTCCAGAAGAGACCACTCCAGTTAGGATAGAAATGTTCCATCATAGGATGAAGGTGATCCTTTTAGTCTGGAAATATTAGAGTCAGACTGCAAATGAGTTTTGATCTTGGGCTTAGCATCAAAAACTATGACTGTCAGGGGTAAGGTTAGGTACATGATAGTCATTGATGTTGGACAATGGAAAATCTAATGTAAGAAGACAGTTTTACTGAATCAGATGTAATATAGACGTATGACAAATTAAAGGAAAACCTACCTGTACAGGTCTTAGTAAGGCCAGAAGAGCTTCAATGCACCTTGACATTGATTCTACAAGTCACTAGAACTCTACTGGAGGGATCAAACGCCATTATTCCAAGAGATATTCACAAATTCGGGGTGTGGTTGTTGATTATGGAGAACATTTGGTCCAAAATCTCTCACAGGTGTTCAACTGGGACGAGATTTCATCAAACCCTGCAGTGACCCTTTGTGCACTGTAGATAGGGGAACTGTTAATTTGGAAGAGACCACTCCACTTAGGATAGAAATGCTCCATCATAGGATAAAGGTGATCATTCAGGGCAACCTTGTACTGATTTATCAGTCATTTTTCCTTCTGAACTGAACAAGAGGAACCAAAACCATGCCAGCAGAATAAACCCCAACAGCATAATGGAGTCACCAGGTCCTCTAAAATTAGGGGTCAAGGGTTCTCATTTGTATTTTTGTTCATATTTGGAGATTTTTTTCTTTAAAGCACTGAAAATACTAGTTGATCTAAATCAGGAAGTAGTCCACCGACTGCACTGCATGTTTTCTATGACTCACAGATTAATAGACTATGCTATTAGTGTTCAAGTTATTTTACGTTTAGCACCAAAAATACAAATATTATTTAATAAAATGTGATGAATTGGGTGTAAATTCAATAACAGAATAGATATAGAAAAGTAGAAAGCCTCTATTGTCATTGTGTTGTGCAATATGCAATGGAATTAAGAGAAACATAACAGAGCAAATAAATAATAAATGTCAGAGTCAAACACTAGAGGTAGCAGTTGCGTCAGTCTGAAAGCTGATTATTACCCTATTTTTGTTGCACAAGTTTAGATGAGAATGGTTGCACAAGACGACAGGAGTGCACACCAGAGTTCATTCACTGCTGGTTGGAATTCAGTCTACTGACGCCTCTGAGAAAGTAGCTCTCTTTGAGACCCGTTGTCTGAGTTTTATTGGTCCTGTAGCGCCTGCCAGACAGCAACGGGTCAAACAGGTGGTGACCAGGCTGTGCAGAGTCCTGGAGATGTTGTCCAGGGAGGGCAGAGGCCAGCCGATGATTTTATGAATATAACGTAATACGTGCTGACAGACGTGCAGGTTGGAACACTTCTGTGTGGTTTCGCCCGCTGCTGCTTCACAGTAAAAGTCATCCTGATGCATTTGCTTTGGTTCAGGCCTCGTTTTAGTACATGACACGTTAGCTGAGACACTGGGTATGGTGGAGATTCATTTGACTGTGCAGGAGCTTTAATGCATTCTTTGTGATAGTTGGACAGGAAACAAGTTAGCAGAATGTCATTTGTCACTCGTGCAGCTGCAACCTCAACTGCACGGTCCTGTTTGGGAGTCTAGCTGTAAGAATCTGATGAAAACTAGCTGTTAGGGTTTGCATCAGACACAAACAGCAATAAAAGTTTCTCTTAAAGATACGATTCAACCAACGTCTGATTCACTGGCACAAAAGAAATCCAAGGCAACGCATCAAATTCTCTGCTTATAAAATCCCATCTTCATGTGAGACTTTTCTAAAGTTTCAAAGAGCCGCCTGCTGTTTATGACTCGGCATTAATGAACTCAAGTCTTGTTGCCTCCTTTATACACTAAGCACCTGTTTTTAAGCAGACGGGCTCTTAGCTGTGCTCGTCTGTTTAACACTAATATATCTGATGTAGTTAATGAGCTTGCACTCTGATTTAGCTCACCGCTATCTGCCCAGCTGCAATTTACATGCAAGTACTTTTCATTAACCTCAAGTGGCCAAATGAGTGTCCTTTTAACTTTTGTCCCTTGGCTAACCCAAAGGAGCACACTGAGGGCGGAAGAGGCTTTTGTGTTCTTGCTTTAGGCTGGAATAAATGCATGAATGTTTTTGTTTTGTATAATTAAATACTCATTATAGCAGGAGCTTTTTTTACTGTATTTAAATGGGAGTCTGCCTCCGTGGACTCTGCAGATTTTGATACGCTCTCTTGTGGTTGCTGGTTAGGCTGTTTTTTTATGGTATTCAAGGTTAATTTTAGTTTTATCGCATATGTTTTAAAGTCTATTTTTCTTTCTGGGTTCCCTCTCTTTTAGAAGACGGAAGAGGATGAGTTGGTTCTGACTCCAGACGGCACCAGAGAGTTCCTGACCTTTGAGATCCCCCTCAGTGACTCGGGTTCGGCAGGTTTGGGCGTCAGCGTCAAAGGCAACCGCTCCAAGGAAAACCATGCAGATCTGGGCATCTTCGTCAAATCCATCATAAACGGAGGAGCAGCCTGCAAGGTACGACGCCTTCTGCTCCAACTGATGGAGGGTTTGAGTGGAAATATACACCGATCAGGCCTAACATCATGACCACCTGCCTAATATTGTGTTGGTCCCCTTATGTGCTTCAAAATGCTCTGAACCATTGGGCATGGACCAGAGGACCTCTCAGGGTGTCCTATGGGGTCTAGAACCAGGACGTTGGTCCTTTGGCTACTCTGGCTTGTGCAGTGGGGCCTCTGTCAATCCAACTTGTTCCACTGCATCCTGTTGATGCTTGATCACAATGGGGTGTAGGAAGTTTGGAGGTCAAATCAACATGTTGGTCCATTGTCATGTTCCTCAACATGTTCCTGATTGTTTGATGTTGTTTCCATGTGGTGGGGTGCATTTTCCTGCAGTGACATTTGGGATTTCCATTTGCATGAGGGAGTGTGTTTGTTGTGGGACAATGTTTATTT